>CAUYRH010038270.1:0-36261 GCA_963574655.1 Perodicticus potto | reverse complement strand
CATCCCAGTATTTTCATTTTTGATTTTTATATATATTTATCTGTTAATTTTTACTTGGTCTGCTTTGTTCCTCCCCCCCCCCCCCCCCGTCAGCTGACAATTTTGATGCACCATTTGACAAATTGTTGCAATGTTTTCATCAGTTCTGCAGTTACGGGCTGCCCTGGCATCTTTTCATCAGGGATGCTTTCTCTACTAGCAGAAAAATGTTGAACCCACGTGTCCACTGCCATTTTCTTCATGGTATGATCCCCATGAACTTGGAATAACAGATCACTGATTTCCCTCCACTCTTACCATGCTTAAGAAAAATTACAATGCTTGTTTGTTACTTTAATTCAAGCACCAAAATTCTCCTGACAGCACACAAAAACACATAACAACAACAATGAAGGCAGCTCAGCAAGACACGGCCCCACAGGGGCATGCTGCTCTTTTCATTTAATTACATTCCTCTCAACTGTGAGTAGCAGCATGTACAGTCTATTTAGATGCATAAGTTATGATGGATTTTAACTTTTTGTAATGCATGTTGTATAAATGATAAAATAGTGTCTATATTTTTATGCATTCATGGCATACCTAACTTTAAGTTTTTTCTTTGCGTCTCGGCTATAAAGCGTCTCTGTGATTTTTTTTCAAATCACCAAAAATCTAAAAAAAAATGTTTTCAATAACTTTATTGAATAAAATCCATGTATAAGTGGATCTGCACAAGCTATGTTGTTAGAGGGTTAACTGTTAGAATTTATTTTGCATGGGATTGTACAAAATGAGACATGAGTTAAGCCGAAGAGCAGTTTGCAATGGAGAATTATCTAGTATAACTATTCCGGGGGATTGGAGGTCTAACTGAGATTCATGTTCTTAGCTGTGGTTTTTAAGGTTGAATCAATCTCTCTTCCTTTTTTGAATCCTTCCTTCTTTTCTTCCTTCTTTCTTACTTTCCTTTACGTCTCTTTCTCTCTTTTTCTTTCTTTTGCATTTTGGAGTAGGTACGAAATTAGTATGAAGTTTGAAACACGCCTTTTAGAAGTAGTTCACTTGTTTGTATTGGAAAATTTGAAAAAAAGAAAAAAGAAGAGGATTATTAAATATAGTTAAAGAAATAGTCATTGGAGATAGGGAGTATTGACAGAGTTTTCACGTGGTAGAATATAGTTGTTCCAGTGCCTGAAAAGAATGCTGGCATCTGGGATAAAAAGAAACCCATAAGCCAAGGGCAAATGGATTTAATATGTCAAGATGGCGACCAGGAAGTCAATAATTGGCTGAGACTGAAGAATAGTACAAAAGAGTCATGTCATGCCCATTCGAAAGTAATGAGTACGGCACTTCATAGCAAAGAGAAGTCTCAATTGGAATGTGCCAAAAGGGAAGCACATTTATTCTGGAAATAAATGGAAGTTAAACATAAGCCTTGAAATGAGATGTTAACAGGACAAAAGACCTACTAACATTTCTATCAAGTAATATTTAATCCAAGTCGAGAATTAGATCTTTAGACAGGCTATTGAGTATTTTTTTTAATTTCAAAATATTAGAGATGCAAATGTTTTTGGTTTCATGTGTCAATTTTGTTATTTTTGAATCAGGGTTACAAGTGTGTCCATCACCCAGATAGTGTTCTGTGTCCCCACTAGGTAGGTAGGTTTTCACCTCTCTTTTGTAAGCCCCCTGCTTGATTTCTCCTAGTTTTACTTCCCTCTGAGCACACATGTGCTCACCAGTTAGTTCCAATCTAATAGTGAAAGTGTGTGGTGTTTTATCTGTTCTTGAAAGACTTTACTTAGGAAAATGGTCCCTAGTTCCACCTTTGTTATTGCAAAAAGTATTAATCCATCCTTCTTCATGGCCCTGCAATATTGGAGAGTATACATATAACACATTTTGTTTCATCCACTCATAAATTGATGGGCACTTGGGTCGATTCTAAACTTTTGAAATTGTGAATTGTGCTGCAATAAACATTTTTGTGTAGGTGTTTTTTTCATAAAATGACTTTTGTTTCATTTGGACGAATACCCAGTAGCGGGATTATAGATCAAAAGGTAGGTTTATTTTTAATTCTTTGAAGAATCTCTATACTGTTTTCCAAAGAGTTTTTATTAATTTTCAGTCTAACCAACAGTATATAAATGTTTCTTTTTCTCTGAATCCATGCCAGCATATATTTGTTTGGACTTTTTAATAAAAGTCATCTAACTGTGGTAAGGTGGCATCTCATTGTGTTTTTAATTTGCATTTTCATGATGATTACTGATGTATAGCATTTTTTATGTGTATTGGGTGTTTGTATATCTTCTTTTGAAAAGCATCTCTTCATGCCTTTCGTACACTTTAATTAAGGTTATTTGTTTCCATCTTGCTGATTTGCTTCAGTGGCTAGTAGACTTCTGGCTGTTAGCCTTTTATTTGATATATAGCTTGAAAATATTTTCACCTTTTCTGCATTTTGTCTGTTCTGCTGATTATTTCCTTAGCTACGGACAGGCTTTTAAATTTAATCATGTCACATTTATTTATTTTTGTTGTTGCTGTGATTCCCATTGTGGTCTTCTTCACAATTTCTTTTCCAAGGCAGATATCTAAAATAATTTTTCCAATATCTTCTTCTAGAGTTCTTATGGTTTCATGCCTTATATTTAAGTCTTTCTATCCACTGAGCAGTGAGAGATATGATCCCATTTCGTCCTTCGGCATTTGGCTATCCTATTGAATTCAAAGCAAGAGTTTTAGACGACTCTATTATAGAAGTATATATAATGGTTAAAAGTTTGGTAAAAGGAGGGGGTACAGGGAACATTGGAGTCATAAGAGTCCAGGTGGTAAAGATTGCATAGAAAAATCTGCGCTCCAGAGAAGCTGAATTAATTCAATCCTCATGAAAAATTTAATCCTGACATGAAGTCAAAAACTGTATGTAGTGCCATTTTTCAAATGCTTTTCCGAATGGCCTGTACCAAATATTCTAACACATGTAGGATGTGTCTATATCTCAGTTGATCATGTTTGGGGACCTACATCAGAGTTCAACATTTTACTCTTTATAGTTTGCCAAAATTATTCTAATAGTTTAATATTGCTTCCCTACCTTTTACTTTTATTTAGAAGAAAATCCATGTCTATGAGTATTTTTCGTATGTCTTCGGTAGGAAGTACCAGTAAAGACATACATAGGAGCAGTACCTCAAATAATTTTTTCAATATGCAAATAGTTTACACTTTCAGACATAATCTATGTTGTGGACTCCACTCCCAAAACTTACACTTTGAAACCCAATCACTGTGATAGTAGGTGGGGTCTTTGGTGGTGATTACATCATGAGGATGGAATTACTGCCCTTATAAGGTGCTGAAAAGACCGTAGTTCTTCCTTCCATCATCTGAGAAACATAGAAACTTACAGACTTCCTTCTACTAGCCAGACGTGGCCCATCCTCATTCGGCAAATCTGCTTTGACTTTGAAATTTACAGCCTTAAAAACTATGAGAAAAAAATTTCTGTTGCTTATATGCTACCCAGTTAATGGGTAGTATGTTTTTAAGCAGAGTGGACTAAGACAGATTCCAGTAAAAAATATTACATATTATCATCATAAACCATAAAAACCAATAGACAGAAATTACTTATAATTTTTATCATTTATAAAGAACAACGGCTTATTATAGCAAACATTTTAACAAACACATATTCACCACAGAATTTACAGTTGTTCTGTGCATGCTGCTTGGGTACTGCATTTATCACTTACCACCTAGAACACATTTCCCTGAGAATCCCATTGTGATAATCACAGAAATGGATGTAAAACAGCACTTAGTTAAAAACTTTCAAATGGCATGTAATCACTAAAGAATTATCATTGATATTAGAATTTTTATGTCTGCTGTGAATTCCATCTTGAAAACTTACCATAATTTATTTAACTTGACCTCCCTAATCAGGCACTTATCCTATTGTGTGTGGTTATTATAGGTTTATCACGCTTTCAATGCAAGAGGGACTCTACCTAACAAATTAATGTATTATAGCCTAGTTGCTTGTACCCTCACACTAACCTGAAAAAAATATTTAAAAAATAAAGCATAAACTAAAATAGTAACTGTTATTTAAAACAAAACAGAATAATAGAACCCTATATTATATGTTGAAATATGGAGTAGTGTAATTTAAACAGAACATTTTTTTCAAAGCAAAGATCTAAATAATGATAAAAAATTTCAGTCAGATGATCAAATTCAATTAAATAAAATATGCAAATCCATTACAATTATTACATTTTAAATGGTTTTTTTTAAACTAAAATTTAATTTAATTAGTGTCATAATGTACTAAGGTATTGCGTTTCTGCTTCTATGTTTAAGGTTTTTGTTAAACTTTTCCTCTATATCTTTGCCTGTTCCTTTTCCCTCTAAAGTTAAAACTGTGAGTGGGCAGTGCCTGTGGCTCAAAGGAGTAGGGCACCGGCCCCATATGCCGGACGTGGCTGGTTCAAACCCAGCCTCAGCCAAAAACTGCAAAAAAAAAAAAAAAAAAAAAAAAAAACCTACACTATGAGTTAACTTGGGAATCAGAAAACAAGTGATTTAATCTAAGAGTTTGTTTCAATTTAAAACATCAAGTTAGTTACTGGTTATTAAAAGTGGGTTTAAAAGGATTCAATCTATTCTATTCAGAAATCTTTAATTCTTTGATTAGAGCCAATACACAGTCACAGGCAGGCTAACCATGCACATTGATTAGGAATCAACCAGCGGGAGTGATTCAATCAATGAAGTCAAAGGTAATCATTCTGGGCATTTGTAAAGGTTAATTAAATTCTTTCAATGCCAAACATCATTCTAATTTAACTCTTTATGAATAGTTTACTTTGAGATATTGACCAGGATTTCATGAGTTTATTATTCTAAAGTGCTACGACATAAGAAAAAAATTGTATGGCTCATTTACATCACAAAGTTTTCGTGCTGAAAGATAATGTGAACTTTCCTAATTTGTACAGAATCAAGAAAATTATTATTCTTGTTTTTTTTTTTTTTTCCATGCAATGTTTAGGATTCCTGGATGTACAAATTTAATAACAATTATTTAATCCATAGTATTTTGAACACGTCCACAGTGCATTTTATTTACTTTGGGAAACTTAGCATTAAATATATATAAATCTTGTACCAAGAGTAAAGTTTTTATTTTTTAAATATTAACTAATTACGTTGTTAATTAAAATAAATAAATAAATAAATATCCCTGCACATTTTGAGCTACCTGTTTCTAATGAGTAAGAGGAACACAAACATTATTTTTTGGCTGTGGCCTGTGACACCTGCAGTTTATCCTCATATTTAAAATAATGTGGGTGTCAAAACCATAACCACATATTGTATTATTACTATGTATCCAAAAGTTTGAAACACCAATCTTTAGCCACTGAGTTGTACATAGAGAAGGTCTCTTTAGGCATATATAGAAAGTCTGAAATTAGCTGTAAATCTGAGCCTAGTATTATTGAACAAAAATAGTGAATAAGTCCTCAAAATTTTAAGTGACAAAATTTCATACTTAATTTCAGAAGCTTGTTTTACTTCAAAATGATTGATATTACTTATCTATCACTATACTACAAATCATTACAAAACAAAGCAATTAAAAATAAAAATATTTAGTATTTTACCACTTCTGTCATCAGGAATTAGCTGCTATTCATCTTGGTCCTTGAGTCAGTGTTTATCAAGATGCTGTAAAATCACACTGATGGCTGGAGCTGCAGTCATCTTGATACCGGAATTTCGTCTTCAGTAGGTTCTTGATCTCCGTGATGTGAAGAATAAATCTGCGGACCACAGATCAGTGGTAAGACAGGATTTATTTACAGAATAGAATACAAAAACTCCAAAGCTCCTGGCAGAGAGAGAAAACCCAAGTTGAGAGACACAAGCTCTCTCCCCCACCCCCTTTGTCTAGAGGTATATACAGTTGCATGGGGCCCTCTGTAGTTACATTTAGCATGTCTGGGGCATTTCTGGGTTGAAAATGAATGGCTACAATCCTTTCCATTCCTAGACCTAGGAAAAGGGGAATTCCCTGTTCAGCTGTAAGTGCGAGGGGAGGGAAACCTAAGTTGCTGGTGTCTCCCCAGGAGTTGTCTGGCCCCTGAAGATACTCCCGAGGGGCCTCCCTGCCTACCCTCCAGCCCGCTGGTTCCTCTGCTCACTGCCACTGCACTAACACTGCCAAGGTGGAGGCAGCTAGTCCACCCCCCACCTCCACAAGCTGGCTGGGATGCCACTTGTCCTGCAGCAAGCTCAGAGTGAATCTACTAAGCTAAGAGAAAGGTTTTGCCCCTTTGGCTTATGTTCTTGTTGCAATGCACCTGACAAGGTGATACTGTGGAAGTGAGTGGCTTCTGGCTAGATGAGTAAAGAGAAGACTGAGGGAACCAGAAAATGAGAGAATACAGAGAATGGGGACATTGGGAAAATAGCACACTAATAATTTTTGAATTCCTGTGCACAATGCAGATCTGTGCATGTGTATTCTTGGCATATCTGAGACTTTGCGAACTGAGAAAATGAATAGGTAGCCATCGAGGTCTCGGGCGGACTACTGGGTGGTGCAAACACAATGCAAATTAAATAGCTTTTCCACATCTTTGAAGAATTAACCTTGAAAACAGGTTAAGGAAGGTAAGTTAGTACTTGCAGCTCTACACTGAATGCCTGCTAAAACTGAATAGCAGTATTTTTTTTTTTAATCCCAGGTCATTTATTTCCATAGGTTTTGATAAAGAGCACAATCCTGAATAAAAATACACCACAGACTGAAAGACAACAAGGCAAAACAAGCCAAAGCTCCCGGCCCCTTCCCCAGAACAGAAATTTCAGAAAACAATCTTCCATCTCCTGATGTTTCACAATACTCATAACCCCATCCCATCTCTTATTTTCTCCAGTTTAATTGAAACCTGTGTTCACAAGTTGTGTGTGTGCACGTGTGTGTGTGTGTGTATACACAAAGGCTCATTTTATCTACTCAGTAAAGGAACTAAGACAACACTTAGGGGAATAAAATTAGTCATTCCAGTATGATGAAGAAGTCAAGCCCAGAAGGCTTCCCAGCTAGGGCCGCTTTCTCCTCAGAAACCCATTGTGCAGTAAAATAACCGAAGTATCCATCTCCGGGTGAAGGATGCAATCAAAATTGAAAGTTCATAAAAGGAATCATAATTATTTTAACTGATTTCGAAAGATAGAGTGAGCAAATACCAATTTAAAAAATGACAAAAATGTTTTAATTATTTTCAATAACAAAAAACGTTCAAAGAAACAAATATGAACATGATATAAATGAAAAAATAGGAAATAGCTACAAATAACATATTTAAAGGAACCAAATGTAAATTGTAAATCTAAAAATTCTAAGTATTAAATTTACTAAGTTAGTATTTCTGAATACTAAAAAAAGAAACCCTTGAAATGTGTATTTAAAATACTCGTCAGATGTGCTCAATAGCAGAAGGGAGGTGGAGTTACGTCAATAAGATAGTAACATAGGAAGCTCCAGCCCTGGTTCATCTAGAGACACAATAAATTAACAAAAATTTACAGACAAAAAAAATATTTATGAGAACTCTAGAAACCGTTAAGAATTTATAGCATACGAGGCAAACGCGAAGTTCAGAATAACTGCATTGAAGAGTAAGAAAGGCTATTTGTCTTTAACTGGGATGACTCCACTCTCAAACTAGCACAGCTGAGATCAAGTTGTGCCTTCTGTGCCAAGGAGTGGAGAACCCTGGAAATGACAAGTAAAATACCTGTGGAAGATATACAAAAGAAAGTGAGAAAGGGATCAAAGTACGTCTTTATAAAAAAAAAAAATTAATGAAGCATAAAATAACATAGCAACACAAAAAAAAAGAGAGAGAAAATAGCTAAAAGACAGACAGAAACAACGAATGGCCATAGTAAACTTTTCCCTACAGTAAGTACTTTATATATGTAACCTAAAAATCAAGACACATGAAGTGCTTATACGGATTAATGAAGAAGAAAAGGTCCAACTACATGTTCTTACAAGACTTACCTTGGATGTAAAGGCCCTCATAGGCTTAATGTGAATGGATGAAAAGATGTTCCTTGCAAATGGTAACTAAAGAGTATAGGTTGCTGCACATTTCTAATATTAGATGAATTTTAAGTTAAAAACTATCTTAAGAGACAAGTAAAGCTATTTTATAATGAGAAAAGAATCAATTCACCAGGAAGATATAATAATTTTACATAATTGTGTATATGTATCTAGCATCAGAACACCCAAATATGTGGGGAAAAAAACAGAATGGAAGGGAGAAATGGAGAGTAGCACAATGAGAGCAGGAGATGTTTACTACCCCACATTCAATAAAAGATAGAATAACAAGAAAGAAGATGAATAATAGACCGGGAAGACACTACAGAACACAAGGAACTAATACATGTGCACATACTATTCCGTGCAACAGCATCAGAATCCTGGAACATTCTTCAGGAAAAATCACACTAAGCCACTACATCTGTCATAAAAAATTCAAGAAAACTGACATAATACTAAGTATCTTCTTCAATACTATTGGTATAAAACCGGAAATCCATAGCCGTAAAAAATGTAAAATTCAGGGATATGGGGACATTAAATAACGCCTTTTTGAAAAATCAATGGATCAAAGAAGAAATGATAATGAACTTAGAAAATGTCTTGAAACAAATGAAGATGTGTGTATGAAAACATGCATACTAAAACATACAAAATGAAGCAAAAGCAGAAGTATGATGCAATTTTTTTCTTTTCTTTTCTTTTTTTTTTTTTTAGAGACAGAGTCTCACTTTATTGCCCTAGGTAGAGTACTGTGGCATCACAGCTCACAGCAACCTCCAACTCTTGGTATAAGCAATTCTCTTCCCTCAGCCTCCCGAATAGCTGGGACTAAGGCGCCCTCCAGAATGCCCGGCTGTTTTTCTGTTGCAGTTTGGCCAGAGCAGAGTTCGAACACGCCATCCTCGGAATATGGGGCTAGCGCCTACCCACTGAGCCACAGGTGCCACACTATGATGCAATTTAGTGACAAATACTTTCATTAAAAATGAATAATGACCTTACATCAGGAACTGTATGCATAACGTAAATTTAAGAAGAATAACAAACCGAGGTTAGGTATAATAGCTTACACCTGAAACCCTACTACTCAGGGAGGCCAAGGTGAGACATTGCTTGAATTCAGGAGTTTGAGACCAACCTGAGCAAGAGGGAAACCCATCTTTATTAAAAATTTATTAAAAATAGAAAATCTAACCAGGCATGTGGGTGGGTGCCTATAGTCCCAGACACATGGGAGGCTGAGTCAGAGGGTTGAGGCTGCAGTGAGCTATGATGAAGCCACTGCACTCTATCTGAGGGAGGCAGAGGAAGACTGTGTGTCAAAAAAAGAAAAAAAAAAAAAAAAAAAAAAACTAAGCACAAAGATAAGAAAACAAATAAATAATAAAGATAAGGATGGAAATAAATGAAATAGAGATTAGAAAAACAATAAAAAATATAAATGTCTTCATATAGTGATTAAAAGGCCATGAAGACTATGTTAAATAGTTCAATTAAAATATTTTAGATTGTATATAAAGTCAGCACACTGTGCTCCATGATTGCACCAATGTACACAATTATGATTTAATAAAAATTAAAAAAAAAAAGAAAATGAGATAATACATACTGCATTTAGTTTATGTGAGGATTAGAATACACATACATCTTAAGTGTATTGTTCAGTGCTTGGTATATGCCAAATGCTTATAAAAGACAATGCTGTTGAGATTGCTTGGCTTCACTGAAGTTTGTCTGATGCTTTTAATTACTTCTCTCCCTTATAATCTCGCATGTCTCCTTCCTTTCAGAGTCTCTGGGGAGAACTTCTGGGATATCCTGCCACTTCCCTAACTTCTCAGCCTTGCACACTGGCTTCCTTTCCTTTACTCCTATTAAGTGAGGGCATGCCCCAGGACTCAAACCTCCATTCCTTTCTCTGGTTTATTTCTGGGCAGTCTTTTCCTTTCCTAGCATGTCATCTTTCATAAAGACCCTCAAATTCACATCTTTACCACTACCACTTCTTTAGTTCCAGAATTTCGAGCTTTAAGTATTTCCATCTTTGGGAGTCCTGTACACACATCAACCCACCCTACCTTGAACTGAACCTGCCAATACACACACGCACCCCTCTTACTTCCCAATTCCATGCCTTATACTATTTCTTATCACTTATCACCATACCATCTTTATTTAAAATTTGGTATTTTGTTCATCCTGAAGTTTTGCATTGGTTTTAATTTTTAAAAATATTTTATTGAAATATTTTCTTGATTACCGGACTTTTTATAGTCTTCTAAAATTATGGTCACAAGGCAAGTGCAACACATACACCATCCTAGTCCCAAGCCCTCACTCTCTAAATGTCACTTGAGAAAACTTATTACCACCTGTGGGTTCTGCCCCAATTGTTTACAGGGACTGGTGTTGTCTGTGGTTCTGACTGAATGTATCTGTTCTTCTCTGAGCAGTCTCTGAGCCTAGTTCTCCACCCCTAAAACCAATCCCATGAAAGCCCAATAAACTTGCAATAACCAGAATCCCTTTCTGTAGTTTGCATCTAAGAAGACTGAGTAAATGAAAGAAGGGTGTAAAAGTACCCAAAATGATATTACCGAGAAATCATCTATGGCGTGAAGTGAACATCTTACTCTGACACCTGAGGACAAGACTTTTTTGTATTTATCAGGAGATTTCTAACGTTTGATCTTCTTCATAACATTGCCATATAATAGGCAAATTTCAGACAAAGCAACGGTTTAAGTTCTCATTGTGCGGGAAGTCCATGGTACAAACTTCAATAATGGCACATGAGAATTGTTGAATGTGGCATAGTGGTATCACAGCATAGCACGTACTACAAGCACCTGCTTCTGTGATGGAGAAAACTGGATTTGTTCCAATTTCCAAGTTTGAGCAGAACATTGACAGCTGTATTACCTGGAGCAAGTTTGTTATCTTTCTAAACCTCCATTCTCTCATAAGATTATTGTAAGGATTAAATTTAAAAATGTAAGTTAGTTAACATAATGTCAGACAAACACTACATGCTCAATGAATGTTAGTGGAGGTAACGGTGGTATGGATTAATGTTTCTCCTTGTACAGAAAAAATTGGTCTGCAATATGTAACAAAAATAAGTTTATATCTGTGTTTAACATAAAACAGCTCTACACCCCTTCCTGGAAAGCAAGCATCTCATCAGTCATTCTATGAAGACCTCTGCCTCAAGGAATCATCCAGAGTGCCACCTACATTGCATTCTATTGAAATGGTGATCTCTGGATTGGCAGTCCGTGTGTAGCAGCTCAGTTTCAGCTTTTGCTTTAAGCAGTCAATAGAAAAATCATGAGCTATGACTTCTTTACTCTTAAATATCCCCTTATCTTAATAAAATACCAGAATACCAAATATCAATTCAACATTTTGTTGTCTGTGTTTTCTTTGCAAAATAGATGTCAAAGCCAGGTACAGTGGCTCATGCCTGATTTAGGCATCCTAGCGTTTAGGGAGATCAAGGTGGGAGAATTGTTTGATGTCCAAAGTTTGAGACCAGTCTAGGCAACATAACGAGACCCTGTCTTTACAAAAAACAGAAAAAACAGTCAGACATGGTGGTGCATGCCATAGCACTCGAGCTGAGGCAACAGAAGAAGTCCCTATATAGAAAGAAGAAACCAGTATTCTTATTTTCAGAATGTTGATAGAATATTTGTTAATAAAGTATTGTAGCCGGGTGTGGTGGCTCACAACTGTAATCCTAGCACTTTGAGAGTCCAATGTGGGAGGATTACTTGAGATCAGAGGTTCAAGACCAGTCTAAGCAAAGTGAGACTCCATCTCTACAAACAGTAGAAAAATTAGCCTGGCATGTTTGCTTGTGTCTGTAGTTTCAGGAGGCTGAAGAAGTATGATTGCTCCAGCCCAGGAGTCCGAGGGCGCAGTGAGCTATAATGATGCTGCAGCACTCTAGCCAGGGTGATAAAGTGAGACGCTGTCTCAAAAACTAAATAAATAGAGTGTTGAATTATTTTTTCTTCTAGGATTTGCAATCTTAGTGGCATGCCTCTTTACCCAGGTAAAGTAAACTTGCAAGGAAGCAGTTAAGCACTGAAAATTTTGTTAGTTTCGCAATGTATATCTCAAGCTTACAACTAACAGAGAAAAATCTTAATAAACATGCTATGTCGAAAATACAAAATGGAAATGCACCTGAATTTTAAGACAAAACAAAAAATCCACACTTGTTTTGCCTGAGGAACTAATTTGCTAAAAAGAAAATTTTGTTCATTTTTGGCAATATGTTTGGAAATAAAGTCCTTCATTTCTCAGAGGATTTCTTGCTAAATAATATGTCTTAATGTGAAATGAATGCATATGAAACTCTGTCACTAATTGGTGATGTGATAAGATATGCAGTATTTAGCAGGTTACATTTTACATCTGTGAGCAAAGACTTGAATATGAAACACCATAATTATGACGGAGACAGTTTTTAACATAGCCTAGTCTGAGTAGTCCTTGTTATTTCATCATCATTGCCATTGTTATCGATCTCTATCAAAATTGAAGTTCAATGTCAAAGAGGAGAATGGAGAAGAGACGTCCCCAAGCTGTACTTGTGCCAGATTTTGGTGGGAGGGAGGTGGAGACCAAGGAAACATCTACATACAAGACTCTTAGAAAGCATTATATTTGTTCATAAGAACAAAAAACAGGGAAAGAAATGCATAACTGGAGTCAACTTATTCCTAAGAATCAAAACCAAAATCGTCTGAACAGAACTTAGTTCCCTGCTTCCATTTGTCTTCTGGCTTGTCTTTTCTACTTTGCAATGCTTTTATCACCACCTAGGGGCAAGCCACATAAGGAAGGGGCTCCTTTTTCACCACTAAGTCATTCTTAAATTTATGTGCTTTCTGAGTCAAAAAGACATTTATGATTTCAAATGATTGTTTGGCTTTTTCCCCCCCAATAAAAGTCAATCTTTTATTATGTATTTCTTCTTCATTTCAAATATGATTTTAAAATATAAACTGATTTTTGTATTACATGAATATCATCTTTTAGTTTTATCTTTCTGTCTCTTCTTATATGTCATCTTGTCAAAAACTTTTGCATTTATTTTAAGTGAATCTCAGCTTAAAAGAACAAGCCTACTTTTAGCAATGTTTGAGCACTTAATCCTTTAAATTAGTTATTACGAAAGGCATTTGCAAAATATGCAATACAGTAACTTTGGGTTATAGGTATATAGTACAATATCAAATCAGACTAAAGGAATTCTTCTGCTAAAAGTATTTAAAAGTAGTCTAATTTCAAATAATAGCAAAAAATTATTGTTTTTAGAGAAAATATTAAAACATATTAGTTTAAGGTGCTATTACCTGTATAATGTTTTTACTAGACAGTATTTATAATAAACTTACAATCACTAATCAACATGAATTGAAAATAAAAAGATAAGAGATTTGTGATTTATGACAACATTAATGCAATTTCAAATCATTTGCCAAAAATACAAGTAATGCCCAGAAAACCAACCTGTAACTTTCTATACATTTAGGAAGACTATAGTACTTCTGGTAAATAATTAGGAAATTACTATGTGGAAGAGTGATAAAGCAAGTTCATAGACACATAAATAAAGTCTTCAGATGTCAATTTTTAAATCAACAGTTTCAAAAACAAAACTAACAAACGTTTCCTAGGTCTTTTGTTGGCTAAGATGTAAATAACTACTCAGATAACTAGATAAATTTCATTTTAATTATTTTGATGGTATTTTGGTCAATATTTACTAATATTTTATTAACAGATTGCAAAGGAAACGAGAAGCTAAAAAAGTGCTGTGAGTGCATCTGTCGTATTGCAACCAAGCCACTTGGTTTCAATCCTGCCATCTTAATAAGCACATTTTGAAAATGTACAGAAAAGTCTAAACTCTCCTATTATTGCTGGGTCCCTAATAACCTCTTATTTTTCAGTCATGTTTTAATAAAAAGCTCAATGGAACTTTTAAAACCAGACATCAACGGAGTTCCCTGAAAGCATGATTTTTTTCTCTCTCTCCAGGGAACATAAGAACAAACCTGAGCACTCAGATGAAGAAGAAACAAGTCACAGCCCAGAGTCAGACACAGTCAGACTTAACATTTAGCACGTCCAGCCACGTGCTGTCATGTTAATCTATTCTACATCTTCAGCATGGTTGGAAACACACGGTCAAGATTTCTCAGATGCCAATTCCCTGCAAGATTGCTGTCTTTGGTGGAGCTCCGGTTTACAGAATTCCCTGGTTCATCTCTTGAAGCTAATATTTTACATTTTAAGGGGATTTTGGTATAGCACTTCCTCAAGCCCCGATGTAGATGCTGAAAGGTACAGACCTACCCTACCCTTAAAGCCAATCTCTGAGAGTGAGACTTCCGTCTTGAGAAAGTAATGTCAGGAGCTAAGGGGTACAGAGGGCTTCTTAGGAAAAAAGCAGATACTCAAAGAAAGAGGAGGTCCTATTTTTTAGGGGAAACTAGAAACAGGTAAGAGTAAAACTAAATGGCCTGCCATTGCATCATGTGAAATAAATCAGGCACAGAAAGACAAACACCACTGGATCTCACTTATATGTGGAATCTAAGAGTCAAACCGTAGAACAGTGGTTCCCCAGGGAAGGGAGATTGGGGGAGATACCGGTCAAAGAACACAACATTTCACTTAGCAGGAATAAGTTCAAGAAATCTATTGCACTACGTGGTGACTATACTTAATAGCAATGTATTGTATACTTGAAAACTGCTGAGAGAGTAAAGTTTAAGTGTTCTCAACACAAATTATATGAGGCAATGCATATGTTAATGACCTTGATTTAGCCATTCCACAATGTATATGTATTTCAAAACATGTCATACACCATAAATATATACAAGATTCGTTTGTCAATTAAAAATAAATGAAATATTTTTTAAAACTTCAATAGTATAAAAGAAACAAAAATTAAGTGATCTAGAAAGATTTTGCTGTTAGGCTTAATTATTACCGCCTCACTCCAAGCCGATTCTTTCTCAGTGCTTCATGCTCATGTGTGATCTTTTGTTACCAGTCCGTAGTAATTTGGGTGCAAATTTTGAAACAAAGCATTTAAGAACTTGGACAGCAATGGACACAGTAAGTTTTCTGTTGGATCTAATGACAAAAAAATCTAGGCTTACAGCTTGTATGTCTTTGTTTGGTTCCATTTTTTCTATGCATTCATGTTTATTGTATTTTACAAAAGTATTTGTCCATAACAGATTAGAATTATTTTCTTTAAAAAATGGTTCTGTACCACAATAGTGTGTAATCCAAAGTGAATAATCAGTATCAGGAATAGAATGAGTGCTAAAGCCAGATTCTGATAGCTGCTCACTTACTTCATCTTTCCAAGCTTGGTCTAATGACAAAAAAAGCTTACTTCATCTTTCCAAGCTTGATCTAATGACAAAAAAAATCTAGGCCTACAGCTTGTATGTGTTTGGTTCCATTTTTTCTATGCATTCATGCTTATTGTATTTTACAAAAGTATTTGTCCATAATAGGTTAGAATTATTTTCTTTAAAAAAATGGTTCTTTACCACAATAGTGTGCAAAGCCATGGTTTAAGGACCTTCTCTCATTCAATCTTCATTCAAACTACAATGTAGATACCATGACCATTCTCATTCTCCAGTGATGAAACCAAGCTTGAAAAGATGAAGTAAGTGAGCAGCTATCAGAATCTGGCTTCAGCACTCATTCTATTCCTGACACTGATTATTCACTTTGGATAATATCAATATACAGGGTACCAGGTCTCAGCATTTTCATCCAGTAGCTTATTTTATCTTTGAGTTTCATCAAGGTAATTATGAGAATTATAGCCCAAATAGAATTTTTTTCCTTGATATATAAATTATGAATTAATTGCTTGTGAATTTGTTTATACTTTTCTTATACCTGTTTATGTTTCCAGCCCTTTCCATCTCTTACAGAGTTTTGCTCACTTACAACCCACAATATTAAGTAACATTTTCCTCTTTCTGGTTTCCTGGATTTAGAGCACAATGACTCTGATCATACTATTCTGAAATCTTTTGTTTGTGTTTAAGTTATTAAAGCCTGACTCTTTTTTTTTAAATAGCTTCTTACTATAGAATAATTACAGACTCACACAAAAGTTACTAAGATAATACAAAAGATGTCTTCTGTACCCATCACCCAGCTTCCCCCAATGGTAACATCTTATGTAATTATCATATATTTTCAAATCCAGAAAATTAACACTGGCATAATATAATCAAAAAATTTTACTTGGATTTCACTAATTTTTGAACACACTTGTTTTTAGGTTTTTTTGTCTGTTGAATTCGATACCTTTTTGCAATGTTTTAATCATATTGTCCTCTAATGTTATAAGCAACATAAACAATGTGTTCTGCTAATCTCTGTTTCCTTTTTGAGCAGCTTTTATTTTTATTTATTTATTTTTCTTTGCAGTTTTTGGCCAGGGTCAGGTTTGAACCAACCACCTCCAGTATATAGGGCTGGCACACTACTCCTTTGAGCCACAGGTGCTGCCCTTGAGCATCTTTAGTATGAACACCTCAAGGATTCATGTCATCATGGAATTTACGTTTATGTTAGCAGTGCTTAGTCACATGAAGAATTCCACTCTGGCTGTATGACCACAAAAAATCATTGCTATAACTCATCTGAAATTTTTGGTCTCATTGACTCCTTCCTTTTCAGTGAAAGGAAACCACACTGATTTCAGTGGCTGTGGTCCAGCAAACCTCAGCCTGGCTACTATAGCTTTCTGTCTACTTTGACAATTTCACAACTTTTATTGTGATCCAGTTATAAGGCTATTTTCTGAGGTGCAGAAATGAATAATTCACCATCCTTGCTTTCTAGTAACTCACATTTTAATAAAGAAAGAAATAAGCTTTTGATGTCATTCAGATGGTGAACCGGCACTGGCTGAAGGTTTATCTTCCCTGGAAACTATCCTGGAAAAATTACAGAGAGAAAGGAAAACATGGATCTGGGAAACTAAGATGGAAATTGTGAGGGACCCCAGAGGGAAGCAAAGCTGTCAGGAACTGGTGTCAGGTTCACCTGTAGTCTGAAGGGGAAAGGGAGGCAGGACAATGACCGAAGGTTAAGTGGATATGGAGAGAAAAGTATTCAGATCTGATTTTTGTTTGGGGAGATGACAGTTGCCCTGTTGCTGCTGATAAATGGAAATCAGCAAGTGAAGCCCAGTCCTCTGAAGTCCTGGAATAGTATTGGCGTAGCACCACAGCCCCAAAAAGGTGAAAAGTGATGAAAGCAGGTGCAAGTTCTTGAGCTATGCCCAATAACACTTCACCTATTCCCAGGAAGGAGGGGCCCTGCCCTTTGTCCTTGGCCCAACCCCTGTACTCCGTCTAGACCACATTCTAGGTGCTCATGTGGCCCTGGACATATTGGCTGTGTGTGTTCAGAACTCTTCCCCAGTCTCATCTTTCAAGGGTAGACCAGGTCATCATCACTAGAGAGCACATGCCAAGACCATGGGGTGGTGGCCAGTGGAGGATGTGGCCACAGCGTGGGCATGGAGGGCTGGAGAGTCTACGAACGTGTACAAGGCCCCTTTTGGTGCAGGGTGGGAAAAGGTCTGGGGACTGGTTCTCTCCACTGCCACATTGTGATGTGGAGCTCAAAGGAAACCAAGAATTCTAAATTTGAAACTGGGTTTCTAGGACAGTATGATGATATATTTGTCAGGACAGAGGTATAAAATTTACTCAAAATTTCTTTTACTTTATTTTTGCGAAGACTGGTGGCTCACACCTGTAATCCTAGTATTCTGGGAGGCTGAGGAGGGAGGATTGCTTCAGGTCAGGAGTTCACGCTAAGCCTAGCAAAGGGAGACCCCATCTCTACAAAAAATAGAAAAATTGGTTAGGCATGGTGGCACATACCTATAGTCCCAGCTACTGGGAAGGCTGAAGCAGGAGGATCACTTGAGCCCAGGAGTCTGAAGTTGCCTTGAGCTAGGCTGAGCCCATGGCATTCTAGCCCAGGCAACAGAGAGACTCTGTCTCAAAAAAATAAAATAAAATTAGATTAAAGAAAATAAAATACAGTAGTTTTGATGTTATTTATAACTTTTGAATATTTAGACAATGACAAATGGGTGTCCATTCTATTCCTGACCTGGGCCCCACAAATGTTAGGGATATGCCCAGTCTGGGGACGTTCGTTTCCTCACCACTGCCATTTTGAGCCCTCAAAACTAATATACCTCAATCTGTAGAGTTTATCTCCTCTCCAGGCAACTTTGTCCAGAGTTCAATGGAATATTCTTGACCAAGGAATTCTTTGATGAAGTGTCAGCAGAGGCTGGCCAGCACTGAGATTTTTTGTAGTATCTAGGACTCCCCATCCTGGTCTGCCCTTCATTAGTCTCCTTGAACTCACCTGTAGATCCACCAACAGAAGCCTGGATGTCAGCTCCTTCCCTGATACACAGTATCAGAAAAAGCAACAGATCCATGCAGGGGAATATGGTCCCAAGGCCAAAATATGCTCTAAAGAATGCAACCAATATAAAACACAGAAATACTTGAAAAACACTTACTACATGAAATTAAATTATTAAACAGACAGATCAAGAATTTAAAATAAGTATTTTTTTCAAAGGGATAACTGAAAGGTAATACGTGACAGATACACAGACTCATAAAAAGAACTCAGTGGGAATATTAGATATACAAAATATAAAGTTACTTAGACTCATACATGCAATAAATATTGGGAGGGGATGGTCAGGGAATATTGGTGAGTTCGATAAGGTACTTGAAAATTTTATAGGTGAGGGAAGGATAAAAAGACAAAGAGAGAAGCAAAGAAAGAGAAAGAGACAGGAAAAGAAAACTGAGATACGTAAAGGATAGATAAAGAAAGGCCTAAGATTAAAGTCACTCATAGCCCAAAAGACTGATAAGAAAAAAATTCACACCTACACACAGGCAACACGGGATGTTGAGGTACCCAGGGATGACCTAAGCCAGGAAGCTATTTTCTTTCTTTTTTTTTTTTTTTTTGAGACAGAGCCTCAAGCTGTCACCCTGGATAGAGTGCAATGGCATCACAGCTCACAACAACCCCCAAATCCTGGGCCCAAGCGAGTCTCCTGCCTCCGCCTCCCAAGTAGCTGGGACTACAGGCGCCCACCACAACGCCCGGCCATTTTTTGGTTGCAGCCGTCATTGTTGGTTGGAGGCCCGGGCTGGATTCGAACCCGCCAGCTCAGGTGTACGTGGCTGGCGCCTTAGCCCGTTGCACCACGGGCACCGAGCCACAAGCATGAAATTTTCAAAGCACCAAAAAACAGATTTTCATGCTCATTTGGCAGCAAAACATGACCCGAGTCGCCATGAGGCTATTCCTAGTCTTCGTGGGTGCTACTCCACTTCTCTGCAGAAACACTAGCAGGTTCGATGAAGGTGTTTAACTCCAGGTCCCGTCATAGGGTTTATAAAATACATGGCGTGGGCACCATGTACCCCTTCTGTAATATAAAAAGTTTTGAATTCAGAAACACTCCTGGCCTTGGGGGTTCAACAGGGAATTCTGAATCTGCACTAAAAGACCCCTGCGACTGTCACCACGTGCCAGGCACCGCTGCTCCAAAGGCTTTGCACATGTTTCCTGAAGCAAAATGTTTTGCCATCGAATTCATTATAACAAAACTTTGAAAAAGCAGAGTTTCCTTGAAATCAGATCCCAAGGGCCTGTTTTATTTATAGGAATTTGGGCTTTCTTGGTTGGCCAGGGGAAGACCTTAAAGCTTTCTGAGCTAGGGAAAGGCAGGGTTGGAAGGTCCAGGTCTCCTCTATTCTAAAATTCTTTCTTGACATATTTCTACGGTCAGAGGAGTATTTTAGGGAGAGTCAGTGAGGTGCTGACCGTTGCGAGGGAGGAGAAGCCCGAGAGGTAGAACAGTAAGTTAAAGTAACGTCAGAACAGTCTCAGAGGGGCAGCCCGGGGAACCTGCGGAGAACAACAGCAGACGGGGCCTCAGGACGCCCGGGGCAGCTCCCAGGCCAACGCCTGCTCAGGCGAGGCGGCAGCAGAAAGTTCCAGCCACCAACACGGGGCACGATGTGGGAGTGAGTGCTGGGGCCAACAAGCAATTCCAGACGTCGGAGCCAGGACCCAAACACGAAGCTGCAAGGCCCCGAGAAGGACGCAGACATGAGGGTGATGTGGCGTCACCCACCTTTCCCCCAGCCTGCGAGGTTCACAGTGTGGCGGGGGGCATCTCTCCTTTCTCGGGCTCCTTGGATACCTGTGCTGCCTCGAAGCAGATACCCTTCCAGATAGAGAAGAAACACCGTGAGTTAAGAGCTGATGAGGAAGGGGCTGTGCAGTGAAAGCCCAGAGTGAGAGCCCCTGGCCTCCCTGAGCTGACGTCAGGGTGGGCTCTGGAGGCTCAGGGGAGTTGCAGATAATGGGGACAAGTAGGCCTGGGATGGAACTCCCATATGGCTGTGCGTGACACTCACATCACATATAAACAGTAAACTGTGTCAGTGTTGGTGGGAATGAATGCGTTTTTTTGTTTTTAAGACAAGGGCTCACTCTGTCACCAGGCTAGAATGAAGCAGCAGATGGCCGCTCACTGTAACCTTGAACTCCGGAGCCCCAGTGATCCTCCCGCCTCAGCCTCCCAAGTATCTGGGATGACAGGCACATGACACCGTGCCCAGAGGTGTTTTTTATATTAGCTTTTGTCAAGACAGGGTCTCCCTGGACTCAACTCCTGGCCTCAAGCGATCCTCTCACCTCTGCCCCCTAAGGTATCGGGATTACAGGCGTGAGCCACCAAGCCCAGCTAGAATAAATATTTACAGCATGTTTCCCTGGGGGGCGGGGGGGAGGACCGGATTAGTTTTAAGGACTGAAAGGTGTAAGAGGTTTCAGAAGAGGGAAACAGAGGAATGTCAGCTGGTAAGGATTGGGAGACAGCTGATTTGCTCTTCCTTTTTGGTAATTTTGCCACCAAAATTCTGGTAGGGGCTGGAATTAGTATGAGGTCCCGACTCCTGATGTTTAAAGCTGGGCAGTAAGGATTGTCACTTTGTCCCTACCCTGGGTGCACTGCCTTGACCGGTCCAGAGATGGGCTCCTGCCCAGGAGTTGATTCCCACTGCTCTTTCCGGACAGAAGAGAAAGGATTGGTCACATAAAGCCTGGCTCCCTGAAGCAAGTAAACGCCAGGGAATGCTCACGGCCACGGGAACAGTTAGCGGAGTCAGCATTGTCAGAGACACGAGGACAAGAACTGACATTTCCACGGGCAGGAGGAAGAGTGCCAGGAGGACCACTGTGGATCCTGTGTCCCAGAGGAGAATTCTTAGAATCAAAAACAAAGAAGGAAGGAAGGGAGGGAGGGAAGGAGGGAGGCAGGGAGAAAAAAAGGAAGGAAGAGGAGAAAGAAAGAAAAAGAAAGAAGCCAGGAGTTTTCTAGCAGGTAGGAGGAGGGCAGGAGATGTGAGGCAGTGTGGGTCAGAAATGGGGCTGGGGGTCAGGGCCCGGGGCAGACCCTAGAGAGGAAGTCAGGAAGTGCACTCCGTGGGGGCCACAATGGACTCAGGACTCAGCCCCTTCGAGTCCCCAACACCCAGCTGCTGATCACACGACCCCTCCCCACCTTGCTGCACACAGCAGCCTCGGTTGCACTTGCTCAGGAGACTTCAAGTCGGAAGGGCTGTGTCCCAGCCTGAAGTCACCACTGAGGAAACAGAGAATCACCACAGATGGCAGATTGTGAAAGTCATCGGGAATTCGTGGGAACGATAAATCACAGTGAGAGGTGGTGACAACAAGATCAAAAGCCCTTCAAATGATTCAGAAATGTGGAAGGGACAGACCTCACATTGTTGCTAAAGATCCGGCAGCGGGGTAAGAAGGGCAAGGGTGCTTTGATGACATTTCCCAGGCCTCTTGCTAAACCTTTTCAAATTGAATTTTCTACTTGGCAAAGCCAAGGAAGCTTTTTTAGGCCGATAATATTCGGAGTGATTCTTTTTCCAGCCTCAGAGTGATTATCCAAACTGTATCTGACCCCAAGAGCCTGTAAATAGGACAGGTACAGGCAGGGCTGCTGTGGTTGAAGAAAGTGTAACTACATCAGAGCAGTCTGGCTCAACATAACATAGCTGGTTTTCAGTTCCTTGGACCCCCATGGCTCCAACCCAAGCACGCTCAGATGAAGCAAGCACAGGACCATGGTGGAACCTACGTGCTTAGGGCAAGGCTCGGGGACTGAGTTAAGAAGCAGACACCACATGGCAGGATCCATGATCCTATCAAATTGAAACTGGTATCACCCCATGGCGGGACCCCTCCAGAGCACCCCTTTTTCCAACCTCCTCGTTTGGGGACCCACTGCTTTGGGAACTACCCGCAGTGTTCTTGCTCTTCTTCAGGCTTCCCTGCATCCTGCCCTTCTTAGGCTAGTTTGCATAACCAAGCTTCGTATCCTTTAGTGGAATGGTCCCTGTGGGCTGTCCCCTTCCTATCCAGGGAGCACAGTCCCTCAGGGCTTGGCGGAGGAGGCCCACCCTTGCCCTGGCCGCAGCTCAGACGCACTCAGGGCCCGGGGACCAGGTCCGCAGTCTGGAGGAGGGGCACAGGCTGTGACTGGGCACTTAGGTATGCTGACCCTGGGACTCACTGCCCTGTGAAAGGAGCCCGGCTCTCTACGGGACAGCCAGAATGGGGCCCGGGCCAGAGCACTTAGTTTCCTCAGCTCTCTTCACTAAGAACATCATATTCAAATTTTTGCTTCTTATAAACAACAAAAGTTTTTGCACCTTCATCTGCTAGCTAGACCATCACACGCTCAATCAAAAAACATGGTGTGATATGTGCGTGTTTCTAGGGCTGTTGTATTCCAAAGTCAGACCAATGCCACGCTGGAATGTGCTTTCTACTCGTGGCTCTGTGTTTACAAATCCTGACTTTGGGTTTGAGATAGAACTGCCAACCCTATTTCTAAAGAAAGCATCTATAATATCCCTAGACATCCTGATTTTCTCAGTATTTTTCACACTGCTTATAAAATCCTCACTTCTGAGCTCACTCATTAAGGGAGAACCTGCTCAATTCTGTAATTTTCTATCACCCATTAATGCCCAAGGGCTTGAATTGCATTCTTTTATATTTATTAAAAGGTTAATAGTACTTCTCACTTTTTAAAAAACACTTTTTATAGATTTTTAATTCCCTGCCAAGCTTTTCTTCCCTAATCTATGAAGAATCATCAAAAATCTACTTTTTAAGCTTGCTTTCTCAAAATTCTCTTTGTGTCTATCTACGTAGAGTAAAATAGGAAAAAAACAAGATGATCATTTAATCTCACCTTGTCTCAAGAAAAAATAAAAACTAATGTGGGCATGATAGCACACACTTGTGGTCTCAGCTACTCAGAAGGCTGGGGCAAAAGGATCCCTTAAAGTCCAGGAGTTTAAGGCAGCAGTGAGCTGTGATCTACTGGGCTCTAATCTGCGAACCAGAGCAAGACCCTGGCTCAGAAATAACAACAACAATAATAATTTTGTTAATCAGAAAACACATTTATTAGCAGGGGAGGATGGGTTATGCTGCTGCAACAAAAACTACAAACCTTAATGGCTTAACACAACAATGGTTGATTTTTTATTTACGCACATTCTGCCGTATATCTGGGCCACTTTCCAAACCATCTACACTCCCTGGGGTGACTCAACAGTCCAGGCCAAGAGCCTTTAGCTCTTCAGTCAACCAGCAGAAGGTGCAAGAGTGATGGAAGTTCTCACAATTAATTTAAACGCTCACCTCAGAAGGAACCTGCCCATTCCTCTCACAACATGGGCTCAACCTAGCTTCATGGTATGGCATGGAATTGCCGTCCTCCTGTGTGTCAGGAGGAAGAGAAATGGATGTGGGGGTGCACTAGAAATCCCTTTTGTGTATAGACCACCTCACCCAATAGGTGTAATTAAAACTAGCTTAGGTGTCTAGTAATCTTGAATAGTGCTATCCAACAAAAATATGACCATAAACGTGAGCCTTGTATGTAGTTTTAAACTTTTTAAGTGACCACATGAAAAATATAAAAAGAAATGAGTAAAATTAATTGTAATAATATATTATATTTACTGAAGTATATATATTATATATATATATTACTATAATAATATATATACTTAAGTATATATATATATATAATTGTCTTGACATCAGTATTTTAAGATTAAATATTTTGCATTTTTTTATACCAAAGCTTCAAAATCTAGTGTATTCTTCACCAACAGCACATTTATTTGGACTAGCCACATCTGGCTGGTGGTAATCTGTTGACACCACAGATCTAGAAACCACTGTAAGTCAACAGAGGAATTCATGATTGTATTCATCGAGCACTAGTTTGCTAGATGTTTGCATAGGAAAATTATTTCCATTTTTTTAAATTAGGGCAGTGAAGTCTGGAGTAGTCAAATAAAATATCCAGGGTCACATGACTTAGGGGATTGACCTAGAATTTATAGCCATATCTAACTCCAAAGCACGTGCTTTTTCAACATCTTCGTACATAGAACTTTAGCCCTGAACAAAGTGGAAACGTTAGTGAGCAATGATATCCTGCCTTAAGGCCTCATTATTACACTAGGAAAGGTAGCTCACACCTGCAATCCTAGCACTCTGGGGAACCTAAGTGGGAGGGTTGCTTGAGCTCAGGAAGTTCAAGACCAGCCTGAGCAAGAGCAAGACCCTGTCTCCACTAAAAATAGAAAAAGTCTGTCAGCAGGTGGCTGGGGCCCTGAATCCGTGGGGATGGATGGGACATTTGGGTAAATGCATTACTGTAATAAACATGTCAGGATCTCAGTGCAAGAGAGACTGGAATAAATGTTAGGTTTTAAGAGAGTGGCTAGAAAGGGAGGGAAAGAGGGACCCCCATTTGATCCCATAGTGATGAAGGTGGATGCTGGTCCCCACACCCAGGAAGACACCTGGGCTGTGGGTGGGAGCGCAGACTTGGAGCTAGATGTGCATCTACCCAACGTTCATGGCTGACATGTCTTAAATCCCTTGCACAGGCTGTGTGGATCCTTAAAACCTGGGATGGGCAGAGCCAGGAGTGGCCAGGTGGTGCCCACCTGGAGATGCCCCACAATGTCATCATTCCATTCGCCACATTTCCACTTTTCTTTTCAACCACTTAAGGAAAAACTGTCCAGAAATTCCAATGTTGCCAGTTTAGAAACCACGTAGTCATTAAAGCGAGTGAACTCAACATCGATCAGACCAGGCCTTTTCAAGTTTCTTTGATCTCTTCAAAAGCCCATTCTTCCCACCCCATTTAGAACACTTAAAAATAAAATATACAGTCAAAGAATATTCTTTCAAGTGTATTGCCTCTGCAGCTAGACGATTATTATCCCGACTATTAATTACTATTATGATTTCTACTGGCATGAATTCTGTGTGCCCATCAATCCCACGTCTAGCCACACAGCCTGGACGGTGATCTTCTGGAAAGCAGACGTCCGTATGCAGATCAGAGCAGGCCCAGACACCAAAGGCAGCAGCTGCTCTGATCTGGTAGGAGCCGAGGGTGTGAGAAGACAAGGGAACGGATGTGCAGCAGGTGAGCCCCAGGTGAGCCCCAGGTGGGCGGCAGGCGAGCAGGTGTACAGTCCCCAGGACTGGGATGCACGGGTCTGGGGAAGGAAGCTTGCCGAGGAAGTGAAGCATTTACCCCAGTTATGCCTAAGAAAGCTCAGCCTGCACAAAAAGAGAAACGTGGAAAATGCCTGAAAGAAAGAAAACATCTCTCAAAGAAGGCCACAGATGCCGAGCCAACAGCACGAGCAGGAGGGAGCCATGAGACAGGAC
Organism: Perodicticus potto; assembly: GCA_963574655.1. NCBI lineage: Eukaryota > Metazoa > Chordata > Mammalia > Primates > Lorisidae > Perodicticus > Perodicticus potto. Next base: position 10,193 of record CAUYRH010038270.1, on the reverse strand, counting down.
CCCACCAGGAAGCCCAGGCGCAGGCAGTGATGCTTTGCTAGGGATGCCTGATTTGCATTTCTGGTGCCAAGTTATCCACATCCACGTGACACTCAGGTGCCAGTTGTGGTCCCTTTCCTCCCAGGAGGCAGTGACTTCTCAGACACAGGGTGTGGGTTGCCTTCATCTGCTGCCCCCCAAGAGGACAACACAGCAAGTTTGAGTAAAAAATAACTGAATTGAATTAAGCACTAAAAGAAAACATTTTTAAAGACTCAGAGTAGCCCTGAATCTGAGGTTTAATGAAAGTGTTAGTTCCACAGGACAGTGGGCAGCTGGGAAGGCCCTGAGTAGCCTTCTGGACACACACACAGAGCACGCTTCCACATGGATCCACTTGCACACAGAGCATGCTTCAACGTGGATCCACATGCACACAGAGCGTGCTTTCACATGGATCCACATGCACACAGAGCGTGCTTCAACGTGGATCCACATGCACACAGAGCGTGCTTCAACGTGGATCCACATGCACACAGACCATGCTTCCACATGGATCACATGCACACAGAGCACGCTTCCACACAGATTAACACAGAGAGAGCATGTTTCCACACGGATCACATGCACACAGAGCGTGCTTCCACACAGATCACATGCACACAGACCATGCTTCCACACAGATCCACATGCACATGGACCATGCTTCCACATGGATCCACATGCACACAGAGCGTGCTTCAACGTGGATCCACATGCACACAGAGCACACTTCCACATGGATCCACATGCACACAGAGCATGCTTCAACGTGGATCCACATGCACACAGAGCACGCTTCCACACGGATCACATGCACACAGAGCGCACTTCCACACGGATCACATGCACACAGAGCACACTTCCACACGGATCACATGCACACAGAGCACACTTCCACACAGAACCACATGCACACAGAGCGTGCTTCCACACAGATCACATGCACACAGAGCGTGCTTCCACACAGATCACATGCACACAGAGTGTGCTTCCACACGGATCCACATGCACACCGAGCATGCTTCCACACAGAACCACATGCACACAGACTGTGCTTCCACACAGATTAACACAGAGAGAGCATGTTTGCACACAGATCACATGCACACAGACCATGTTTCCACACGGATCACATGCACACAGAGCGTGCTTCCACACAGATCACATGCACACAGAGCACGCTTCCACACGGATCACATGCACAGAGAGCGTGCTTCCACACAGATCACATGCACACAGAGCGTGCTTCCACATGGATCCACATGCACACCGAGCATGCTTCCACACAGAACCACATGCACACAGACCATGCTTCCACACAGATTAACACAGAGAGAGCATGTTTGCACACAGACCACATGCACACAGACCATGTTTCCACACGGGTCACATGCACACAGAGCGTGCTTCCACACGGATTAACACAGAGAGAGCATGTTTGCACACGGATCACATGCACAGAGAGCATGCCTCCTCATGGATCCTCAGGAACACAGAGCGTGCTTCCACACAGATTAACACAGGAAGAGCATCCTTGCACATGGACCCGCACGCATGCAGAGCAAGCTTCTGCGCAGATCCACACAAGCACAGCACACCTCTGCGCAGATCTCAGCACGCAGAACACACCTCCGCACGTGGCCGCACAGACCGGCACGCATGCACAGCGCGCCTCTCCTCGAATGTCCGACGTCCCTCGCAGAAAGAGACCGCACCTCGGAGGCGTCTCCTCGGCCCTGTTTTAGACCAGACGTCCCCTGGGAAGGGTCAGTGCGGACCTTGGAGAGTCACAAGGCCCCAGATGAAGGAGAATCCGGAGGGGGGAGCTCAGCCCACACCTCCAGTCCCAGCAGGGGCTCAGAAGGGGCACGGGCAGCCAAGCCCGAGACCTATCGGGAGGCCACGGCAGACGCTCTGCCGGAGGGAGGCGAGCTGCAGACCAGGCTGGGGTTGGGGCCTGCGGCTGTGCCGCATACAAGTGGCAAAAGTGAAAAGGACGCGGGGAAGGCGCTGTCGCCCGCAGGCACGGACCATTTCGGCTGGGCGGCGTGGTGAGCGCGCTCTGCGGTGGCGGGGAGAGGCCGGGACCAGCGCTCCCTCCGCGTCCGGGAAGCCGGGGGAGCTAGTCCAGGGCCTCCAGGTGAGAGAGTAGGCAGACGGTGGCCTTGGGCACTCGGGAGGGCCAGCACAGGAATCGGCGCAGACTAATTGTTGTAACAACCAGCCACCAGGTCTCCATGTTTTGGCCCAAGAAAAGTTTATTTTCCCGACACGCGTCAGTGGAAGGAAGGCAGGGGGCTGGGCTGGGCTGTCTCATAGAGTCACCCGGCCCAGTGACCCTCCCTCCTTCCACCTCTCAGCTCCAGCTTCTCCTCTGAGAGTTCTCCCCTGGGTCCTCTGCATCTGGCTAGCACAGGAGGGAAGGAGAGGGCAGAAGCTCACGTTCAGGAAGCCCCTTTAGAGTCCAGCCCACAGGTGACAGGCCTCTCATGTGTCCTCATGGCCAAACTGAGTGGCTTCGTCCACCCAACTGCAAGGCCAGCTGGGAAGTATCCTCCGCCTGTGCACCCAGGGGGAAAAGCCTGTGGAACTGGAGGACACACGGCAGGTGGCAAAACCGAGCAGCTCTCAGAGAGCAGACCGGGCAGGGAGCACGAGAGAACCAAGCCATGGGAGGGGGAAGAGGCCTGTGGAGCAGGGGCCGGTGGAAGGGAGGGACACAGGAGGGGTTAGGCCACTCTGCCAAGGACCTGTGTGCACCGGGCCTAGACGGGATAGTGCCGTAGATAAAGTCGGAACAATGAGGGGCAGGATGCCTTTGAAGGATACCATCAGGAGGAAATTAAAGGTAGAAAAAGAGCAGTCACAGACACAGAAGACAGGCTTCTGTCCGCCGGTGTGGCTCACAAGGTGGGCTGTGTGCAGAGGCTGCCGCTGGCCAGGATCTCCCAGAGGGCAGAAAAGGGAAGAGCCACACTCCAGGGACAGACAGCGGATGAGTTTCAGGTCACTCCCCGAATTCAGCAGTTGCATCAAGACTGAGAAGAGGCTGAGAGGGGGCACACCGAGGTGTGAGCACCCGGCCCCATGCGTCTGCAGGCTCAGGTCCCCATCCCCTGTAGTGTCTCCACGTAATGACCCGCAAGGGTGTTGTGTGGTACCCTCCAGCCTATAAACTCCGAATGCAACTGTGGTTTTCTCATTGTCTCAGAAAGAAGCGGGGACCATGCCTAAAACTAACCACCTAAAGGAAGTGATGAAATATTGCAATTGCTGTGTCCATTTCTTGGGAAAGCTCAACTGGAAATAGATACATCATCCCTCTCTTGGAAAGTCAGTTGATGCAAACCACCTCAGATGGAAATGATTTCTTGGGATGTGTCTATGGAATACAGCTTCTGTCTTCGGCATCTCAAAAGTCCCAGGGAATTTAGGGGCAATTAACAGAGTCTTCCCTCTGATTCTGGTTCAAATCTCAAAGCTTGTCTCACCGATGTCTGAAAAGCAATGTCCAAATTGATTTGTCAGAAGTTTCCATGTGGGTAACAATGGCCAAATCAAGACAACATCCTGAAACCTGGGGAGGACACGCTTTGTTTCTCTGCCAGTGGGCTTGGCAGTGCACTGGCGGTGGGAGCTGCGCGTGAGGCCTCTGGCCCTTTGAAGTGGTGGGGCGAGTGCTTTGAGGCACAGGGGGCTGGGCCCCTGGGCTCCGCTCTCTGTGGTTCCCATGCTCATTACAGACCTTTCTTCTTCAGCTTCCTTTAGTCTGTCCTAAAGCTACCACATGAGAGTCCAGAAGTGCTCAGATGGCCACAGTTCCCAGGATGAGTCCCTGTTTCATCCAGCCCCATCTGCAGAACTCACAGGCTCCCCAGCACAAAACAAGACATACATTCCTGGTCTGCACTCCACAGCTTCTCAACAGGGGGCAGTTTCACCCCCCAGGGGACATTTGGCAATGTGTGGAAACATTCTTAATTGTCACAGTTGAGGGGATGCTGCTGGCAGTGAGTGGGGACCCTCACTCCCAATGACCCACTGAAGGAAAGTCCTCTCCCATGCCCACAACACTGGGCACTGCAGACTTGGAGGGCTTGGTGCCCTGCACACTTTCAGTAGGGGACCAGAGCAAGGGTTATGTTGAATTATAAGCTCCTCAGCCACTGGACACTTTGGGGTCCTCATGTGCAAGGAGAGGAGTTGCCGACCTGCCTGGGATCACCAGGATGAGGCTGGGCTGCCAGCACTGGGTGGCAGGGATGAGTGTTGAGGGCTCTGGGTGACTCACCTTGGCACCTCTTAGTGACGTGGGTGGGCAAGTGCAGCAAGCCAGGCTCCAGAAGAGCATAATGACCAGGACTCTGGCCGCTCGGGAGTGAAGGGGCACAATCACGCCACCAGGCAGGACACCGAGATTACAGCCATGGCAGCTGAGGGTGAGGGAGTCCAGGCTGAGAGTGGCTGTACGTCACCATTCCGGGGGGTCAGCTCTAGCCCCGACCCCCACTGCAGCAGCAGAGGTCAGTGTGTCCTGCTAATCTCCTTCCTCCTCGAAGCTCCTGCTTCCCAGGTGCAGGGAGAAGCCTGGCAGGAAGCAGGGGTACCGCCCTGGGCTGCGGGAGGCATAGGCCAGATCGCCCTACAAGGAAGGATGGCTGCCCCGTGGCAGGGGGACAGCACTCAGCGTCACCTGAGATTACACAGCAGACAGACTGTCACCTGAGCCATACCCGCATCTGTGGTGGCCGAGGCAAGCAGAGCGGCCAGTGATGTAGCCAGGATGCCCATGCTCCCAGCAGATGGACGGGCCTCCTGGGCCTACAGGGCAGTTTAGGTTTTTCTTCTGTCCAGTCCTCTCCCTCCCACCTTTCTTTCCTGGGGAGTTAAGCTCTGTCTCTGCCTACAGGTTACCTGGCCTGAAGATGCACACGCCACTGTACTCCATGTGGGGAGTTGTCCCCAGTAGCCACTTCTCAGGACTGTGGGGCTTAGGGAGGGGGCCTCGGTCAGCAATGCTGCTATTGACCCCCAAATTGCTACTTACGGAAAACTCAAGGGTAACCAACCATCAAGGACAGTCCAGGAGAGGAGCCACAGACAGCCCGAGAGGCGTCTGGGAAAGGGGTCCGGGGGTGGCGCCCAGACTCACCTGCAGCACTGGGGGAGCACGATTCTTCTGTCAGGGCCAGTTAGTAAATGTTGCAAACTCTGCAGGCCGTCTGGACAGCCACCTCAGCCCTGAGGTTGTCACGCTCGAGCAGGCTCAGAGACAGGGAAAGCAGGGTATGGCTGGCTCCCTGCTGCTCCGTGCTCCAAGACGGCAGCAGGCCACGCAGGGCCCTGACTATGATCTGTGACACCCGTGTGTCTTTCCAGTATTGTTTGGAGTGAGAAGCTCAGACTCAGTGCTCGTCTTTTTCAGCCCCTGCAGGTGCAACTCCCTGATTCTCCTCTGCTCCCCGCCTTTCTCAGGGACTTCCCATCTGGAATAAAATAGGGCTGCGAGCTCTGAAGGGTGGGGACAAGAGATGTGGCTGTCAAATGTTTTTTGACCACACCTCAAAGTAAGAAATACATTTTACTTTGCAGCCCGGGACTCACATATACTGCTCAGGACCTGGAATGGTTTCAGAACGTCAGTGGACAATATCTCAAACATTTGAGATTAATTTATAAAATACTAAGTCGTAGAATTTTAATGAGCTAAAGGATCGGCAGGAATCAAATACAATACAACAGACTAGAAAATATCACAGTGCAAAATATGTAAGAATAGCAAGCACTGTTTCATGAGATGTTTATTGAGGTTCGATGTGTTTATAAACGCTTATGAACATGTATAGATGTGTGTGTGTGTGTGTGTGTGTGTGTCACCAGGATAACACGTCAAATGTACCTCTTGGGATCACAGTCAAAAAGATGCAGGAACGTGCTAGCCGGTGGCAGCTGCTCCAGAGTGCCGCATACCAGGACTGATGCTCGCCACTGGCCGGTCTGCTCACAGCCTGCGTCTGGAGGGTGCATGCCAACTGGAGTATCCACTATCTGGCAATACTTGCCAGGGCACCTTTTCAAAAACCTCCTCCTCTTCAAAACTTTCATTCCTTTTGGGTTTCTTGACACTCTTCTGGCCCCTCTTCCATGTGCTCCTTCTGAGGACTTCAGTTGCCAATGTAGAGCTCAGGTGTCAGCTGGGAGCCTTGCTGCGATTCTGCTCATGTCTGATTACTCAGGCTGCCCACTGCCTCCCAGGGCTTCATGTGCTGGCCGGGCTCAGACCCTGGAGCTCAGGCCCAAGCCTTGGGAGAGCCGTGTGGTCACACTCCAAATGGAAGCGTCTCCTGTTGACAGCAGAGCCCTCCTTACTTAACGTCCTCTCTCTGTGCCTCCCCTGTGTACTAGACCTGCATCTGAGCGGACAGTCAACAGCAGGAGAAGTGGCCGTCACCATGGGCTGAGGAGGCGCACATGTCTGCCATCAGGGCACTCTCGGGACTGGCCCTGCCCCTGTCCAAGGCTGGCTGGCATCATACTCAGACGACTCCAGTGCCCAGAGAAGCTCCTGAGAGTCTCCACACAGGACCTCAGGGCTTGGAGCTCATGCCTCCTGGGGACACTGGGTCCCCCTCACTCATTTCCTCAGTGGTGCCTTGCAGATCAGTGCCCCAGGTCCATGCATGTGGCTGGGAGGAGGTGACTGCAGGAGGACCAGGAGATAGTTGGGGAAAAGCATGTGAGCCAAAAGCACTTCCAGGCCCACCCAGGTGGGTGCCAGGGAAGGGCTTCTCCTCCCCACATGTGGCTCTCAAATTGCCCTCCGGAAGGGCAGCTAACGGAATGGTTGGAAGTGTGCAGAACCATCTGTGGCCTGAGCATCTCTGCTCATGTTCTCTGGCCTGTGGTCAGCGTCATTCAGGCAATGTCTTCTTGTGATGTTAACAAGCACGAAGCATCTAAAATCAGCTTGAAGGCAGCTACAATTGGAGCCTCAATGTCCAGAGTACATTCCGTTCCTGCCAAGATGCTGAGACGCCGGACACCAGACAATGTTGTGTCCTTCCCCGTCCTGTCTTCCGTTCCCTCCCTTTGTTTTGTTTTATTTGAGACAGTCTCTGTGCCCTGGATAGAGTACTGTGGCGTCATAGCTCACAGCAACCTCAAACTCTTGGGCTCAAGTGATCCCCCTGCATCAGCCTCCTGAGTAGCTGAGACTACAGGAACCTGCCACCACGGATAGCTAGTTTTTCTATTTTTAGTAGAGACATGTTCTCACTCTTGCTCAGACTGGTCTTAAAGTCCTGAGTTTAGGAAATCCACCCGCCTCGGCCTCCCAGACCGCTGGGATTATAGGCGTGAGCTGAGCCACTGCGCTTAGCGCCTCCCCTCGTTTTGATAAGACCTCATTTCAGAGTGCCTTGAGCACATAGACATCTTTAATCTCATCCTTCAGTTCAAGAAGTGGGATTCAGAGAGACCACCGTACCTCATGAGTTAACCCAAGTGTTCAAATAACATAAAAGCTTCTAATAGGCTCAAAGGAGGAGAGCACCTGTGGCTCAAAGGAGTAGGGTGCCAGCCCCATATGCCAGAGCTGGCGGGTTCAAACCTGGCCCCGGCAAAAAAACTGCAAAAAGAAAAAAAAAAAAAAAAAAAAAAGCTTCTAATAGAAGTTTCCTGCATTCTCTAAGTTATCTTTTGCTCCCCTCCCTCAAACTTATTGCTGAGGCCTCAGCTTTCAATCCAAATGCCAGCTCATCATTAAAAATGCACAGATTTTTAAAAGTCAGTACATCTTGCAATGTCCCATGTGGGAGCTGAGGAGGGTGTGAATGTTGGTACTCTCCCCAGGGACTAAGGAAAGCCAGGGAAGAGAGCTCCGTCTCAGGAGCCCCCAGGAATATGCGGAGGACTCACTGGCATGACTTTCTTTGATAAACCAAACTCTTTGTGAAATCAGAGTGACTTGCTGGTCTCCCAGGAGCACAGCTAGCCCCAGGTCTCTTCCTAAGACTGGTTTGAGTAATCTGTGTCCCCAGTAAGAATTCCCCCTGGGACAAGAGCTCCCGCAGCCCTTCCAGACACACGGCCTCTCCCTTGACTCAGACACCGGCCACGCACCCTGAGCTGTCCTGCAGGACACACGCCTGAGACTGACCCAGTCAGGAGGAGTTGGGTCACTTCAAAAATCAACTCCTCTGCCCCCAGCGGTTTGCTTCGCTAAAACAGGCCACACTCTCTCCTCCTGCTCAGCCACTTCAGCCTGAGCCAACCCATCCAAACATGTGAAAATGGTTCCCATTGAGCAACGTCCATTTCTCTTCTGCGGTCTTCCAAAAGTCAACACGGACCTTCCCTGCTGGACACGACTCACAGGGTGGACAGAGTCCAGGTCAATACCTAGTTAACCAGCGTCCCACTGAACCTGCCCTGTGACGGATTTTCATGCGCTTACTTCTGAAGAGCTGAAAACTAACAGGAACTATTGCAAAATGAAGGGGCCTGAGTGGGCAGCTCTCTCAGCAGGGTGTGGGGCCCCAGCGAGCGCAGAGGGTGTTTGCGGTTTAGCCAGGTTTCTCTGAGCTCCACTTTGCTCTCGCTTGTCACAACTGTGTATCCCTCTGACAGAGTGGCCAAAGGCAAAGTGTCTCCCAGCCTCAGATCACTTCAGGAAGCTCTACAGGATTTCTCTGACTCTTTGCTGGTTTTCCCCCATAAAAAAGTAAAAAAGAGAGAGAGAGGGAAGAAGGAAGGAAGGAAAGAGAGAGAAATAAAAAAAAAAAAAAAGGAAAGGAGGGAGGGAAGAAAGAAAGGGAGGGAGGGAGGGAGGGAGAGAGGGAAGGGAGGAAGGAAGGAAAGAAAGAAGAAAAGAATGAAAAGAAAGAGATTTTCACTGTACCAGTGTTTATAGAGTGACGCTTGAGTACATCCTTGGAGTTAGAATTACTCAGGGGAAGGTCATGCTATGAATGAAACATTTTTGCCACAGATTGTATAACAAGACCCAGCCCCATAACTTCAGGGCTGAATTTTCACCTGAAACAAAGATCCGCAAGGTCACTACCTGCGGGACAGCTCCACTTCAATGCAACAAGCTCAAAGCCAAGCTGATCGTCCTCTTTCCTTCCTCCTGGGCCTTTTTGTGCTCCTTGCTTCGCTCTCTGTTTCATAAATAGAGCAGTCACAGCCTGAAGAGTCAAGCCAGAAGTCTGCCTCCTTCACTCTTGCCCCGTCAGCTTCCTAAATGGGTCTCACATCTGTCCGCGCCTCCACCCCCACTGCTGTGCTGTTACATCACCTCCCACCTGCATTAAGTTTCTCTGCGTCCAGTTAGTCTCGCCAATCCTCTCGCCACACTATCAGAGGTGAGTTTTCTAAGGCAGAGACTCCTGGCAAGTCATTCCCTCTTTCAGGACCGCCTGGCCTACACCAATGAGAACAGACTCCTGGAGAAAGCTGAGATTTGGGAAACATGAGTCAGCCCCCTAGACAAGCTGAGCGTGAGATGGCTTGAATCACTGTAGTAAGGATGTCGCTGAGGAAGTAGACACTCTGTCTAAAGCACAGAAGAGACGCCCTGACTGGTGACGGTCACTGGATAAACAGGCCGTCCCTCTGGCCACCTCCCTCTGAGCTCCGAGTCTCTGGCCCTACGGTTCAGCAGCACTGAGCTCTTTGCAGCTTCCCACATGCCCCCCTCTGCTCACCACAGGTGCTGACCCACGCTCACCTCTCCCTACCTTCTCACAGGCTTTGCACACGGATCCCAGCTTGTTTTTTAGGACTTAGCTTTGACAGCAACCCTGGCAGGATGTGCTTCCAAAGCACCTGCCCATGCCCCGGTCACAGTGATCTTCTATGTTGGGATAAACGATTTCCTGTCTTTTCCCACTGGAAGTCTCCAAGATCTGGGGCCCGTGCTCAGTAAATATTTATCAAGCAAAAGAATGAAGATATATTTAATCGTTCATGTGCAGAATGAAGAAGTCCTACACACCCAAGCAAGATCAAGTACAAAGAAACACACATCTTCGCTTGAAAGATATAAATTTGCTTCATATTAGGGGTGTATACATTGGATACTTTTTCTTCCATTCTGGAGATACTTTGCTAAGGAGAACATGTTCCAGCCCCATCCATGTCACTATGAAAGAGGAAAAGTCACCATCCTT
>CAUYRH010038268.1:0-22950 GCA_963574655.1 Perodicticus potto | reverse complement strand
GCAGGTTATGCCTCAGACAAAGGTTTAATAACCAGAATATACAGAGAACTCAAGTATATTGGCAACAAAACGGCAAGTGATCCCATCTCAGGGTGGGCAAAGGACTTGAAGAGAAACTTCTCTAAAGAAGACAGGCACATGGCCTACAGACACATGAAAAAATGCTCACCATCCTTAATCATCAGAGAAATGCAGATCAAAACTACTTTAAGATATCATCTAACTCCAGTAAGATTATCCCACATGACAAAATCCCAAAACCAGAGATGCTGGTGTAGATGCGGAGAAAAGGGAACACTTCTACATTGTTGGTGGGAATGCAAACTAATACATTCCTTTTGGAAGGATGTTTGGAGAATACTTAGAGATCTAAAAATAGATCTGCCATTTGATCCTATAATTCCTTTATTAGGTATATATCCAGAAGACCAAAAATCATATCATAATAAAGATATATGTGCCAGAATGTTTATTGAAGCCCATTTCATAATTGCTAAGTTGTGAAAGAAGTCCAAGTGCCCATTGACCCACGAATGGATTAATAAATTGCGGTACATGTATACCATGGAATATTATGAAGCCTTCAAGAAAGATGGAGACTTTACCTCTTTCATGTTTACCTGGATGGAGCTGGAAAATCTTCATCTTAGCAAATTATCTCAAGAATGGAAGAAAAAGTATCCAATGTACTCAGGCCTAATATGAAGCTAATTTATAGCTTTCATATGAAGGCTAAAACCCAATTATAGCACAAGAATACAGGGAAAAGGGCAAGGAAGGTGGGGAGGGGGGAGAATGGGTGGAGGGAGGACAATTGGTGGGATCACACCTACGGTGCATCTTAGAAGCGTACTGGTGAAACTTACTAAATGTAGAATGTAGTGTCTTCATATAGTGATTAAGATAATGCCATGAAGGCTATATTTAACAGTTCGATGAAAATATTTCAGATTGTATATGAAGTCAGCACATTGTGCCCCATGATTGCACTAATGTACACAATTATGATTGAATAAAATTTAAAAAAAAGAACCAAATAATTGAAAACATTTAAAGAATATTAATAGTATCTATTTACCCAATGATTACTATAATAAATGATTTGCTACACTTCAGACACTGGATAGAGACAGAGGGAAAAAGTGGTTGTTGTCTCAAACAATTCACTTATTAGATCATCTTATTTAATCCTCTCAACAACCCTAAACGTATGTACTCTCATTATAATCACATATAGGAGAGTAAACTGAGGCTTCCAGGAGGGGAAATGACTTGCTGATTTCCACAAATAACAACTGGCAGATCCAGGCTTGAGATCTTTTTGTCTAACTTCATAGTCTACTCATTGAACATTATTGCTAGGTCTCTATAAAACAAGAAGTTTCCCATGCAGTGGAATTTTTTCAAGACTAGGGGTACATTTTCCTTAATTCAACAAATACTTACCTATACAAATACATTAAGACATCTGTAAGTTGACCACACAAGGGACAGTAACAAACTGGTCAACATATGGAGATGGTCGCCATAAGCAACTTCCATTGAGAATATGTGGTGCACGTCTGGTCTATGAAAATTAGGTGAACTTAAGGGGGTGGTCTGTGTAGGGAGGTGGTCAGCTATGGAGGTTCTACCATCTTTACCTCGATATTATTATAAGCAGGCCATATACTGCATACTGAAGAGATAAAATCATAGCAATAGAAATTGCTAATAGTCACAGAGAACTTACTATGGACCAGAAACATTAATTTATTATCTCATCTAAATCTTACAACAATACTTTGTGGTAGTTGCCATAATTTTATTTAAAAAAATTGAAGATTAGATAGCTTGGACTTCTTGTCTGTGACAATGAACTGCTAAGTAGTGAGAGCACTTCATCTTCTCAGTGACCATTGGTAGCTGCCCTGCTACTCTCCGGGAACCTTAACTCAAATTTCAAATGAACAAAATAAAATAATCAGGAAGTGACTTCCAGATATATGGAACATCACGAAGCAGAACTATAGGAAATCGAATGGATACTTGAGGTGTGACTAATGTAGGAACTCATGAGGCTTTACTCTGATTTAAAGAGGGATGTATGCTTTTATAAGAAAGCAAACGAAACCATTAGAGAGTTTGTGTACAGTAGAAACATAACATAAGGTCTGTGTTTCACTTTTTTATGCTATTGGCTTATAATCAATATGCCTTAAACTGCAAGTTCTCTGTTCAATAGCGGTAATAGATTTTTATAACTTCCCATTTCTCTAATAGAGATGTATTTGTACCTGACTATATTAATGAAAATGCTTTCAGTTGCTTATAACAGGAACCCCCTCAAGGTCGCTTAGAGAAGAAAAATAGATCAGAGATGCATGATGGGAGATATTTCTATGTCGGGTACCTGAATAGCCCACGGCTAGTTTCAGACATCATTGTCTCTAGATGCTTAAAGGATGTAATCAACAATACATCTCTCATTCACTCCATTTCTTGTCTCTGCTTTGATCTACAAGTGACACAAAGGCAATGCTTACTGGTCCTTGGTGTTCATGACTAGAATGGGAGTCATGAGTTTGTTTGCATTCATGGTAAATGATCCTTCTGGATCATATGCCCACCCCTAATCTGGATCCCAGTCAAGAGGGATTCTGATTGGTCAGGAGAGAAGCCTGAGCTTCATGATCCCACTGGGTTAAGAAGGGGTAGTTCCCAAAAGGAACAGATAAATATTCTAGCCCAACAAAATCGAAAAGGAAAGTTGGATAGGCAAAACTAACAGATATAACCTCCACTAAGGTACACCCCTGAATGGAAAGAAAAACCCTGTCTTCTCATATGACCTTCTTTGGACAGAATTCCATTGTTAGTCACCCCCTAGATATGGCAGTGAGGGCATGTTTTAAAGCAGGAAGGCAGAAGCAGAAAGCCATTGTCACCTAATAGCAGTTTATTAAGAGACAGCTTTTCAGACTGCCCTTTTTATCGCCTAGTTTTGCCCAGGGCAATCTCTAAGTAATATGTGTTTCTGAAACTATAAGTTCAGTTAATATGGAGTTTAAAAAAGAAGCAAAGTGAATTGACCTTTGAGGAGATTAATCCTGTACTGTATACTCAATAGGAGGTTGTAGTGAATTTAGACACCTGGATTGTGGTTTACCCCTAAATTACTTGCGGGGGAGCTTCAGGAGGGAAGAAGTATCCCACACTGGGGAAAACTGATGGTAGCTGATGTTTAGAATGTGTGTCTGGTACTGTGCTAAGCAAAGTACCTTAAATTATCTAATCTAACCTTCTCAAGAAAATATTTTTTTTTTTTCTCTTTTGAGACAGTGCCTCAAGCTGTCACCCTGGATAGAGTGTTGTGGCATCACAGCTCACAGCAACCTCCAATTCCTGGGCTCAAGCGAGTCTCCTGCCTCCGCCTCCCAAGTAGCTGGGACTACAGGCGCTCACCACAACGCCCGGCCATTTTTTGGTTGCAGCTGTCGTTGTTTGGCGGCCCCGGCTGGATTCAAACCCACCAGCTCAGGTGTACGTGGCTGGCACCTTAACCCGTTGAGCCACAGGTGCCAAGCCCTCAAGAAAATTTTATTATCTCCATTTTGTGATAGAAGAAATACAAGTAACTTAGTCAAGGTCACACAGTTATTAAATTGTAGAGCAGTGATGAACAGGCAGGATCCGTGATGCTGCCAGGCCACACTTCTATGGTGCTATATAAGGGTTCACATAGATGAAGCCTGGGCATCCTTTCAACTCTGGGGGCTTCAGGGATTATCTGTGGAAGGGAGTCAGACATCCTTTGTATGGTATATGACTCTTACAACATTCCTTCATCATTCTGCTCCCATTTATTGGTGTTTATGTGTGCTGGCAACTTCCCTACGGGAATATTTCCTAAGCACGAAAAGCTGATAGACCTAACAGGAGAACAGCCGAGAGGAAAATCACCAACAGCTTGTCACCAATCCCAGATGATGGCTGGAGTCTAATCTACTGGCTGTAGGTATGAATGCTGGGGAGCTCCTAGGAGTCAGAATGCTACAGTAAGGCCCTGCGTGAGCAGGCAGGTTACTGGGCCTGCAGGTGGAAATGTAGCACTAATCACTGGGAACCTGCCTGCCTATAAGCAGGGAAGCTCTGTGGAAATTGTACCTGAAATTGATAACCCCTTGCCTGTGTTGGAGTCACAGAGTTAGAAATTTTTGTTTAAAAAATAAAATCAGACCATAGATTTTAGGTATATTGACCTTGAGGATCTACTCATGAACCCATAAACTTGTGTCATTTTGAAAGCCTACACTTTGCATTTTGCATGTCAACCCTTTCTGTATTTTCCCAAGATCTGGCTACACACGCGCTAACCCACCTAGATCTGGAATCTTGGACAATTTTCCTACATGTCAGCGGGTAATACTTAGCAGCTGAATTTGATGTCATAATTAAGCCTGGGCTCACAACCCACATCCCGCTAAGCAGGTGTACTGGCTGTGTAAGGATCCAAATTCACATATAAACTTTGATTGGACCAAATGTTTGCACAGCATCAGTCCCAAGGAATGTATCCTGAAGATGCATGGAGTACCTGGATCCCTACCTCATTCCTTAAACACACCCTAAAAGTAATTCTAGACAGATTCAAACTTTAATTTTAAGTTTTAGGTGAGAGTCCTTCCTTTTCTGAGTATCAGAAAACCAAGAATTTACAAAATAAATTATGAATAAATTTGATATGATAAAGTGAAAAACATTAGGCAAGACAAAGAAGGGGACAAAAAGAAAGACAAAAAAATTTTTCAACTGGTAGAAACAGGTTACAAAAAAAAATAATATATATATATATATACATACAAATACAATACTATCAAAATAATTAAATGGAAAATTAGCAATGAAAAGAAACAAGTGTGTTGAGTGAAAAGACATTACTCAATGTTCTCAAAATGCCAGAATGAGAGAGTGGGAGGCTGGGGGACAGCAGGGTGGTGAATGCAACTGGAGGGTCCTATGAGGAAATTCCTTTGTGCTTCTGTATCTTGATGATAGTGGTGGTTATACATGGGTTTAAATTGCAGGAGGCATGGGCGGCACCTGTGGCTCAAAGGAGTAAGGTGCCGGCCCCAAATGCCGGAGGTGGCAGGTTCAGGTTCAGACTCAGCCTCAGCCAAAAACTGCAAAAAAAAAAAAAAAATAATAAATAAATAAATTGCAGGAGGTGGTCACCTGCTCTCACTACACACACAACAGAGTATGTGTGCAAACTGGGGAATACTAAATAGGATCTGTAATTTGGTCAACAGCAGTATAGCAATGTCAGCTTTTTGGTTTTTATATTGTAACACCATTATATAAAATGTCATTTTGGGAGGAAGCTGGCCAAAGGGTTTTCAGGATTCTTATTTAACCATACTTCTATTTCTGTTGTATTTTTCTAACTTCCTGTGCATTTGTTTTCATTTCTAACTAAAAAGTTAAAATTAAGACAGAATCCTCAAATACAATTTAATCAAGCAAATATGAATTGAAAGTGGGAGATGCTGTTTTCTATTTATCACATTAAAAACTTTTAACGATACTCAATGTTGGGAGGTGTAAATGGTTGAAGGGATTCCTCACCTCCCCAAGTACCTCTGTCTGTGGTCGTCTTTGCAAAGAGAGTCCTTGCAGATGACCAAGTTCAGAGGAGGCCGTTAGGAGGACTCTAGTACAATATGACTATGTCTTTATGAAAAAGGGAAGTGTGGATGCAGAGACAAATATGCTCAAAGAGAAGACTTGTGTAGACACAGGACAAAGACCTCATGAAGACGATCATGAGCCAATAAATCCTGAGCCTCCAGCAGCCATGAGAGAGGCCTGGAGCAGGCCCTTCCTCAGAAGCAATCAGCCCTCCTGACACCCTGATTTTGTATCTCCAGCTTCTCAAAATGTGAGAATTTCTGTCGTTTAACCACCAGTCTTTGCTAGTTTGTTATGGCAGCCCTAGCATAGCCCCTGGCAGCCCGAGGGGTATAGGAAACAGGCAGTTTCACACAATGGCAGTGAGAGTAATAAACTGGTGTGACTTCTCTAGAAGGGAATTTGGCAATATTTATCAAAATGTAAAATTACCTGTCAATTGGCCCAGTAATTCTACTTCTGTGTAGTCACCCTAGAGATATAATGTTGTAATTTACAAAGATTTTCTAAGACTATTCATTGCAGTGTTATTTTTAATAACATTTACAATAATTTATTATATATTTCAAAATAATTTATACTTGGAATGTTCCCAAAACAAAGAAATGATAGATATTTCAGGTGATAGATATGCCAATTACCCTAATTTGATCATTCTATGATCAAATGCTTATATTGCATGTTCTCTAAAAATATTTACAACTATTATATGTCCATAAAATATCAAATAAAATAAATTTTTAAAAAGAAGGAATAAAAACACACTAGTCATGAATATAGTTAAAAATAAAATGAAATAACCCAAGTGCCATCCTCTGGAAAATGGATAATTAATCAGTGAATTCCACCAAGTCGTGTAATACAGATCCACAATATTTTATTAGCACTTCCAAAATGTAAAAGTTCTGGAACTCTGAAGTTTCAAAAAGAGTTTTCAGCATGCTTAATTTCATGATGAAACCTACTCTGTGTTGATATGAGGCTTTTTAAAGTCTTTGTTCATCCCAGCCAATGTAAATATTCATTTGTTACATTGCAGAAGTAGCAGTATGGTTAAATAAGAAGTACATCCCCAGATATTTCTAGTTTTCTTACACAGTGTATCATCTTTTTAAAATTTGGAAAATAGCACCTACTGAATTACATCTAACCCAAAGGACTAAAGAAAAGGGAACAAGACCTTACATTCACAGCTGATGAAATGTGTTAAAAATATAGTATATAGTGCCGATTGGATAGATAAGCAGAGATATTACTAAATGAAAAAGAATAAAGATATAAAACAGTATATATACAAACGTTATTTGGGTAAATGTTTATATGTGCATAAACATAACTGGAAAAATACATAAAAACTAATTAAAATGTTTTACTGTGGGAATTGATGTGGATTCTGCTGTTATTCTCTGCAAAGCTTCCCTAGTTGGCAATGTACTCAGTGAGGTAGACAGCTTTGTGGTGTGTGGTGTGGGCAGCTAGTCTGTGAGTAGCTGAGAACCACCCTTCACAATGCCTTGACCCTGGATACCTTTAACCTGATTTGCCTAGCAATAACATAATTTCTGAACAAACGCCTCCCTGCACTAATGCATTGCCTTCTTTGGGGCTTAACATAGATTAAACATAGATTAAATAAGCATCTCTAAAGAAGTTGATGAATACTTACCATTAACATGTAAAGGAAAGAACATTAGTTTATTATGCTTAATCTATCACCAAAAATGTGGAAGTCTTAATAAACATATTTGAAAGATGAACGCAAAGAGCAGAAATCACATTAGCAATAACAAATAGACAGACACACTCTCCAGGAAATTATAAGACTCCATTAGTAACAACATCTCATCCCTTGCTATTTTTGCCTTATATTAATAGCTACTTAAAGAACTAACTTTAGCTGAATTGAGTCATTTAAGAAGGCATGGAATGGGTTATTAAATGTATACTGTGCAAATTAACTCTAGGAAACTTGGAACTGCAAAGGATCTTAGTGGTAACATAGGTCAACCAGCTCAGTTTTCATGTGGGGAAACTGAGTCTCAGGGTGAAAGTAGTTGCCTCGGAACACACCCCCAACTGGTAAGAAAAGTGAGACCATGTTTCTTTGCACCCACGCACCACCCCTGCCCCTCTCTGTCATCCCCTACTAAACCTCCCCCCTCCCAGCAAACTGTTTCTTTGAGCCTCTGGACCCCAGCCTGGTTACTTTGGACCAGAGCTCAAAGCTGAAGTGGACTCTTTTTCCCATCCTACTGCTGTGGGTGGAATAGTTCTCACTTCATTATTTATAAAGTAAAAAATACAAACCCCCCAAATTTAACTTTTACTCTCATTTCCAGATCTGGGATCTTACAGAGAATAAGATTATAATTTTACAAAGATTAATAAAATTTGAGTTTATGGAAACAAAAAGCATTACCTTATTTTACCTTTTGTGTGTGAGAGTGTGTGTGTGTGTTTTTCTGTACGTAAGCCAGAGATTGTCCAAAATTCATCATGTCATAATTTCTACTGAAGATTTCCTTTTTTATGCAGGTAGTTAATTATATTTCTATAGTTGCTTTACAGTTTTGCTTTAAAAACCTCCAGTTCTAGACTATATCATTACACCCCACGGATCCATTATTCCTTCCTCACCGGCTTTGCTATGATATAGTATTAATTTCCTTTCACATCAGTTGCTTTCCTGTCGGGTGGTTTATATTTTTTGCTTTATAGTCCTCCCCTCCCAGGACTATATCCTTCCCTCCTTCCTTCCTTCTCCTCTTTCTCTTTCCTCCCTCCCCCCTTCCTTCTCCCTTCCCTGCTTTTTCCATCTCCTGTTCCTCTCTCCCTCCACTTACTTTTTTTCCCTGCACACCCCTGCACATTCCTTCTCTTTCTCCTTTCCCTCTCTCCCTCTCTTCCTTCCCACTTCCCTCCCTTCGCTTCCTTCTTCCCGTGCCCTCTCCTTTCCCCCCTCCCTTCGCTTCCTTCTTCCCCTGCCCTCTCCCGTTTCCTTTTTTCTCTCCCCCCCTTTCTCCCTCCCCAGCAGGTCCTGTACCCCTGCCCCAGGCTTGTCCTCTCTCCACCTAGTTTCCAATTTAGCTATTTTAGAAATGATTCCATACAATCAGCTAAAACTTCCCCTTTATTCTTACATGAATAAAACAAAATTCTTCTGTTTTTTTTTGTTTGTTTGTATATCCTGAATATTCGGAGCTTCCTACAGTACCAGAAGGGCTTTCTTGTAAGAGTCGAACTGTCCTGAACGCTTTACAGGACTGTGGCCGATCAGACTACCAGCGTCACGCTGCAGATCACCAGACCAATTCTGTAACTCCTCCTGGACGCACCACACTTTCCCTCAAATAGGTAGACTTCATGTAAATTGCACTTGAGACTTTGTACATCTCAGGGTGCTATAAATACATCAGACACAGAGTATCCTCTGGGACTTGTTCCTCTCTTTCCCCGCAGCTGTTTGTGCCAGGGTAGCTAAGGAGCACTGCTCTGACTGCGGGATCCTGTCAGAAATAGCATGGTTCCCAGACAAAATTTTTCAGGCCCAGTTCTTCTATTTATTTGCCCATCAGGTCCGGTGATGCTCTGAGTGAAACAAAGCAGCCCTCAAGACATTGGAGCTGTCATCTGCCCGAGTTCTCTCTTTATATGGCTAAAATGATCAGATTAGGATAGCCTGAAAGTCAAAACACTTTCAGATTTCATATCTAACCTTTTCACTATTTCCTCCTGAGCTCCCAGATTCTGGTAACCTCTGATCCCTATAAGAAGGCTTTCCTGGGCTAAAATCTGGAGTGTCCCTACATAAAAATGTCTTTCTTAGCTCTTAGGAATGAGAACTCCCAAATGAACATGGCTAATTCTTCTTTCTTAGCTCTTAGGAATGAGAACTCCCAAATGAACATGGCTAATTCTTCTTACCATTACCCCTTTCCCATCTACATAACCTTTTAAAGCTCATCAGTATCTAGATACTAAAAGGGAAACCTAGGGAGAAAGCAGACAAGGAAGGTATTTTAAAAGCCTGTACTATACGGCAAATGAGCTAGATGCAATAGGAAGTCAGAATAGATGAACAGCTCCTCTGCAAGTTAACAACTGTAATTTTATTATAAATGAAGTTTATCACTTTGATTGTAAATTACATATTGTTATATTTTGATGGCCTTGCTAATATCTAAGGTCCATTGACATGGAAAGGAGAATCTGCTGTTCTCATACAGAGACTGAGGGAGATTTATCAACCCAAACAAGCCTGTGAAGTCAACTGGCCTTAAGTCCTCCTTGTGAAGGAGAGGAACCAGCCCTCAGTAGGAAAATGAAGGTTTAGTCAGGAAGTGTGCTCCAGGTGGCACTCTGTCGTACAATTGATTAGCAATTTTGGAGAGTGGTAATAGAGTTCATTTCTTAAGGGCAAATTGTAAGTTGGCACAGTTCAACATAATTGATTTTTCAGAGTCTAAAATTTTCAAACTTAGAAAACTTCAGAGCAATGCAACCATTCATTTTGCTGGAATCTCAAGGCACTGTGCAGAGCCTGTTTGGATTGATCTCCAAAGCTTGGCAGAATCCTCTTTGTACATCCATTGATTCTCATGCCTGCCTCTGTCCTGGGACTTACCATACTTCTGATTGTTTGTTGACAGTCTAGCTCCCTTCTTAGACTGTTGGTAGGATTATGCTGTATTCCCAGTATCTAATACAGTGCCTGAACATGTAATTTAAAAAATAAAAAAGTTGCTGAATTAATGAAGAAACATGTAAACCATGAATTACTTCCTAGAAGGTCAATACCACAGCATAGCTCTTTCAGAAACTATAGATACATAAAATAAGGTAAGTTCCTGTTTTGGTATCTATGATTTCACTAGGCTCTTAGACACAAATTAAAATTCTAGGCCCAGGTAACCTGTTCTGAGGGGTTTTGGGGTAAGATCAGAGAGACAGGAATAGCACATAAGTGAAGAAAGTTCTGCAAAGATAATACTACTACCAGGCAGAGCTGTGGTGTTCCAGGCCAGGCAGGGCACTTATTTCAAAGTTTTTATAAGGGTGCCTCTCTTTTCTTAGTAAGAGTTTACTACATAGGAGAGGGGAGGAGGGAGGATGGGTAGAGGGAGGGTAATTGGTGGGACCACACCCATAGTGCATCTTACAAGGGTAGTGTGAAATTTACTAGGTGTGGAAATTAAATGTCTAAACACAATAACTAAGAAAATGCTCTGAAGGCTACGTTAACCAGTTTGATGAAAATATTTCAAATTGTATATCAAACCAGCACATTGTACCCTATGATTGCATTAATGTACACAGCTATGATTCAATAAAAAAAAGAAAGAAAGAAAGAAAGAAAGAAAGAAAGAAAGAAAGAAAGAAAGAAAGAAAGAAACAAACAAACAAACAAACACATAGTTTGGTTGGGCACGGTGGCTCATGCTTATAGTCCTAGCACTCTGGGAAGCCGAGGTGGGTAGATTGCCTGAGCCCAGGAGTTTCACTGAAACTAGCCTGACCAACAGTAAGACTCTGTCTCTTAAAAAAAAACAAAACAAAAAAACTAGCCAGGTGTTGTGTTAGGTTCCTGTAGTCTCAGCTACTTGAGAAGCTGAGGCAAGAAGATCACTTGAGCCCAAGAGTTTGAGGTTGCTATGAGCTATGATATGACGGCACTCAATCCCAGGGTAACCAAGTGAGATTCTGTCTCAAACAAAAAAGAAACACACAGGAAAGGGCCCAGTTTAAAATCCTGGTATAGCTTTTTGCTTCTATCACCTTAGTAAATCACTTAACTATGCTGAGTTGCAACATTTTTTTTTTGTTAAAAAGAAAAGATAGTAAGTATATTCCTTATGTTATTATTAAAAAATGAAATTTATAACTGATTATCATAAGAATTAATTTTCATGAAATATGTACAAATTTCTACCATACTGCTAGGAATACTTTCAATACACAACACATAAATCTCCACAGAATTTGATTCTGGAATGTTGACCTATCTGGAGAATTTATTTGTTCCTTATAGAAACATAAATTTGTGCCATAATTGTGAACAACACAATGCAATTTTTTTTGAGAAAATATACATTATAAAAACTTATTGGTACACATTTCTTCTATAAAGCAGAGTTTAGTGATTTCCCAGCTACTCAAGAGGGGGTATTTGCTTCTGCAACTACCCACGTCATGCTCAGGCAAAAGTATATTTTTCTAAAAGGAATGTATAGCACTCAGGTGTCTCAGTTCTGAAGACATGAGGATATAGAAGGAGGCCAGGTGTGGTGGCTCACGCCTATAATCCCAGCACTCTGGGAAGCAAAGGCAGGTGGATTTATGATCATAAGAGTTCGAGACCAGCCTAAGCAAGAGTGAGACTGTGTCTCTACTAAATATAGAAAAACCAGCCTGGAGTTGTGGTGGTCACCTGCAGTTCCAGGTACTTGGAGGCTGAGGTAAGAGAATCGCTTGAGCCCAAGAGTTTGAGGGAGCTGTGAGCTATGACACAATGCCACTCTATGCAGGCTGACAAAGTGAGACTCTGTCTCAAAACAAACAAACAAACAAACAAAAAAGGATATAGGAATATATAGGAAAGGGAAGGAAGCTTTGTAAAGTCATGTGACCAAATGACAACTGGAACAGAATGATAACTTGAGTCTGTATTTATGAACTGCTGCTCAGCTCTTTGATTTATCTTGGAGGTGAAGTTGGGGTCCAGGTGTGAGAAGAAGATTGATTTTGCTTTTCTGAGCACGGGAAGCAAGACACCCAGGGCTTGTGTTCTTTATTCACTTGCCTTTCCACGCTTTGTTCCCCTTGAAATGAATTAAACCCGTAATTTTTAAAAGTTGTCATTTTGATATGAAAGAAATTTATTTCTTTTTTTTTTCATCTCCCTCTCTTTTGATTGCTTGAAACCACATAAAAAGCAAATGAGCAAGATGGCAATTAGGTCATGGCAGTGTGTAGTTAGTTGCTGTATTGATTCCACATTAGGGAAATCATTAAACCAAGATTTTGTGGGGGGGGTTTCATTTGTCTGCCATGCATGAAGGACATTTATCTGTGACAAAGTCCTACGTTATTATATGATAATGGGTTTATCTAAGTAAAAACAAAAAGGATAGATTTGGAACGACAAAATTCCTGGTCAGCAAAAATTTTATTTCAAGCCAATGTTTTCAAAAACATGAAAAAAATTGCTTTTCTTTGTTTTCTTTCTAAATTCCACATTTAAATGTCTTCACTTACATTGTTATTGGAGTTCATGTTGTGTTTCTTTTATTATCACAGGAGCTGCAAATATTTATTTTTAATATTCTCTTAGTATAAGAAATGATATTCAGCACCACAGCATGCACACTTACTTAGCATAAGAATGCGTTCTATTTTCAGAGCAATTGCATAGGTAGCAGTAGCACTGGGGCTAGAATCATTTATTTGAGGAAACTTAGCTATATGATGAAAACACTGACTGTGAAAGTACAGGTATAATTCTGGATCGCTTGAGAATTGCTGGAGCCCAAGAAGTGCCTTCTCACGTTTGCCTTTCTCTGCCTTCCTCTGCCAAGGTCATATTGTAGCCATACTTGATGAAAATCTTCAGGATCCTAATGCATTTGCACCATTTTATTTTCAGGAAAAAAATCGATAATGTGTTATAAACTTGTTATAAAGGCAATGTCAGGGAACTGACTCTCCCTCTTTTTTTCTTTGACAAATAAATAACAAAACAAGAAAGGCATTATAATTTCTTTTTCCTCTCTTTTTTATTTTGAATAGAAGTATTGGTTGATAGGGAAATAGGCAAGTAAATAAATAAATAAAACTTAAATATCTAAATAGTACCCACAGTTCAGGACACAATCTAAACCCCATGCATTATACTTACTATCAAGAACCAGGAAAATCACAACTTGAATGAGAAAAATAAATCAACAAATGACAACACTAAGAAAAATCACATACAATATCATCCCATCCTCACATCCCCAACCCCCAACTCCCAGACTCTGTGGCCCTGGCATACATCCCAAGACCTCTAAGGGATGCCTAGAACCACAGTTTGTACTGAATCTTATCTATACTATAGTTTTTCAATCTGAAAATAGAGAAAGTTGCTAAGTGACCAACATATGGGTAGCTTACACAGCCCAGATTTACCAGACAAACAGATGTTTCATGTCCAGGCCAGGACAGAGCAGTAAAGAGCAAGATTTCATTATGTTACTCAGAATAGCATGCAACTTAAAACTTATAACTTATTTATTTATGTAATTATCCCTGTAACATTTTCAGACAATGGTTGACCACAGGCAACTGAACTGTAGAAAACAAAATAATGTATAAGAGGGGAATAATATATCAGTATTATCTGACAAGGGTTTTATTTATTTCTTATTTTTATTTTACTGTGAAAGAGTCTCACTCTGTCACCCAGGCTGGAGGAAAGTGGTGCAATCATAGATCACTGTGGCCTCAAGCTCCTGGGCTCATGTGATCTCCCTGCCTGAGCCTCCTGAGTAGCTGACACTACACATGTGTTCCACCATGCCTGGCTAATTTTTTTTTTTTTGAGACAGAGCCTCCAGATGTCACCCTGGATAGAGTGCTGTGGCATCACAGCTCACAGCAACCTCCAATTCCTGGGCTCAAGCAAGACTCTTGTCTCCGCCTCTCAAGTAGCTGGGACTACAGGCGCCTGCCACAACACCCGGACATTTTTTGGTTGCAGCCATCATTGTTGTTTGGTGGGCCTGGGCTGGATTCGAACCTGCCAGCTCAGGTGTATGTGGCTGGCGCCTTAGCCCGTTAAGCCACAGGTGCTGAGCCGCCTGGCTAATTTTTAAGAAATAATTTTTAGAGATGGTGTCATACTATGATGTCCTGACTGGTCTTGAACTCCTGGGCTCAAGTGATCTTCCCACCTCTGCTTCACAAAGTGCTAGAATTCCAGGTATGAAACACTGCATTTGGCAATGATGAGAGTGACAAAGAAAACAATGCAGAACTACTTCAACAAACAATTTTAAATTATCTGGAAAGAAAAGAACAAATAGAAAATTTCAGGAAAGAAATAGAAGCTACCAAAAACAACTAAATCAAAATTATAGTACCAAAGACTACAGTAAATGAAATAAAATACTTGATATATGAACTCAGTAGTGAGATGGCAAAGGACAGCATCTGTGAATTTGAGGATAAAGCAGTAAGAGTTATTCAATTTGAACACAGAGGAAATAGACTGAAAAATAAAATTATAGAACAGGAATTTGTGTTCAATGGGAGACTAACAAGTGAACTTAGGTCATTATCATTAAAGTTCAAGAAAGAAAAGTGACAGACAGTGTGGGATTTAAGCAACAATGAAATAATGGCAGAAAACGTCCCAGATATTTTGTGGAAAGATACAAATTTGTAATTTTAAGAAGCTGAGTAAAACCCAAATAGAGTAAGTTTTTAGAAAAAGAAAAGTTAAATCCACTCCAAGTAATACTAAAATGTCTTAAAATTAAAGACAAAAAAACTTGAAAGCAGCCATATAGAATGACATCTTAAGTATAGCTGAAAAACAATTAGAATGGCACTAAATATTACATCTAAGACTATGAAGGTCAGGAAGAAGTGGTACAATAGTCTTGAAGCAAAAGAACTGTCAACTATAAATTATATACCTAGAGAAAATAAATTATGAGAAACAAAGAAAGATTAAAACAATTCACCAGTAACAAACCCTCCTTTAAAGAATGGCTTAAGGAAGTTCTCTAAACAAAAAAGGAAATGGTAATAGAAGACTATTTAGAATTTCAGAAAAAGAAAAGAACATCAAAGTGAGTAAACACAGGAGTGAATGTAATATACTCATGGGTTGTTTCAATCATGTATGATGGCTGAGTAGAAATGATGGCACTATCTTATCTAGTGCTAGAGAAAATACTTAAGAAAACTTAAATACTTAAAATTAATGAAAAAGTTGGGGAGGTAAACGGACCTAAATAGGTTTTACCACTTCATCCAAAGTGTTCCAGCATTGATATTTGAAAACTTTGATGATATGCTGTATAAGTATATTGCAATACATAGAGCAATCCTGCAGAAAACTAAGCAAAGAAATACATACAAATAGGTCAAGATGGCACCCTAAGAAGTATTTAAAAAGCCATCCACATAAAACCTAAAGCTAACATCCTATTTAATAATGAGAGACTGAATGTTTTTCTCCTAAGAGTAGGAAAAAAACAAGAGAATCTGCTCTCATTATTTTTTATTCAACATAACCCTGTATGTTCTACTAAGGGAAATGCATACAAATTAGAAAAAAGAACTGTCATTATTTCATGATGACATGAATGTATCAGAGGAAAATCATAAGAAATCTACAAAACAAATCCCTAGAATCAATATGAGTTCAATAATTCACACGATACAACATCAACACAAAAAAGCATTCACCTTCCAATATACTAAAAGCAAATGTGTGAAAACATTAAAATTAAAAATGTGGAAATATTAAACATTAAATATTAAAAATACAGTGCCATTGTCTGAGTCTGTTAGTGTTGCCATGAAGGAATACACAAGACTGGGTAATTTGTCAATAAAGGTTTATTTGGCTAATAAATTTGCTGGCTGGAAAACTGGATATCAGGTTACTTCCACTCACAGTGGAAAGTGAAGGGGAGCAACATCCAGGGATTACATGGTGAGAGAGGAAGTAGGAGCAAGAGAGAGTGGGTGCCGGCCTCCTTTTAACAATCAGTGCTAGGGGAACTAACAGAGGACTCACTCATTACCATAAAGACAACACCCAGCCATTCAGGAGAGATCTGCTCCATGACCCAAACTCCTGGCATTAGGCTCCTCCATCACTGGGGATTTACATTTCAACATGAAACTGGGGGAAGAAATACTCAAACTATAGAATCCATTTAGAATTTCTACAAAAAAAATAAATATTAAGGTTTGTGTCTAACACAACACATATAGGATATTTCTGTTGAAAATTACAAAATCAAAGAAGCCAATGAAGACCCAAATAAATGGAGACACACCCTGCATTCATGGATCACAAGGCTGTGCAGAGGAAAGATGCCAGTATTCTTAAAATTGATCTAGAGTTTTAGCATAATTCTTATCCAAATCTCAGCAAGATTTTCATAAAGATAGACAAGCTTATTTTAAAATTTGTTTGGAAGACACAGCAGCCAGAATACTAAATTAATCTTGACAGCAAAGAATAAAATAGGAGGGATCACTCCTTCTGACCTTAAGGTATATGACAGAGTTACAGTAAACAAAATGGTGTGATGCTGGGAGAGGAATAGACATATAGATCAATGGAACTGAATAACTCAGAAATAGATCCATACAAATGTCAAAATGATTTGTGACAAACTTGAAGAACTATTAAAAGGAAGACTACTAGGCCTTTCAATAACTATTACTGAAGCAATTGGACATCTGTGGGCAGAACATTGAACCTTGATCTAACCTGTATAAAAGTAACTCAAAATAGATCCTGGATGTAAATACAAAATGCAAAACTATAAAATACTTGGGTAAAGGTAAATTATCTTTGGGAGCTAACACTGAGCTAATAGTTCTTAGAATTAACACCAACAGTGTGATCCATAAGTGAAAAACTTGGTAAATTAGATCTGATCTAAAGAGAGTGTGGGGGAATTGCTTGCCAAAATTGGACTGGGAAAATATTTTAGGAAGAGGAACCCCTTGGCAATTGCAGCAATGCCAAAAATAAATAAATGGGATGTGATCAAGGTAAAAAGCTTCTGCACAACTAAGGGTACCACAACTAAAGCAAACAGACAGCCTTCAGAATGGGAAGAAATATTTGCATGCTACAGATCTGACAAAGGGCTAATAACTAGAATCTATAGAGAACTCAAATAAATCAACAAGAAAAGAGAAAACAACCCCGTTTATAACTGACTTGAACAGAAACTTCTCTGAAGATGACAGACAAATGACCAAAAACATATGAAAAAATGCTCATTGTCCCTAATCATCAGAGAAATGCAAATCAAAACCTCTTTCAGATACCACCTAACTCCAGCAAGATTAACTTTCCTCACAAAGTCCTGAATCTACAGATGCTGGAGTGGATGTAGAGAGAAGGGATCACTTCTGCATTGCTGGTGGGATTGAAAATTCATACAGCCTCTATGGAAAGAAGTATGGAGAATTCTCAAAGAACTAAAAGTCAACCTTCTCTTTGATCCTGCAATCCATTACTACGTATCTACCCAGAAAGACAAAAATCATTTTACCACAAGAACATTTGCACCAGAATGTTTATTGCAGCTCAATTCACAATTGCCAAAATGTAGAAGCAACCCAAGTCCCCATCAACCCATGAATGGATTAACAAACTGTGGTGTCTGTATACCATGGAGTACTATTCAGTCTTGAGCAAAGATGTAGGCTTTACATCTTTTGTGCTTACCTGAATGGAGTTGAAACACATTTTTGTTTGTAAAATATCTCAAGAATGGCGGGAAAAGTATCTAATATACTCAATACTAATATGAAACCAATATATAAACAACTACATGCCCACAGGAAAGAAGAAACACAAGAATAGTCTAGCCAGGGGGAGGGGAGAGCACAGAGTGGGGAGAAAGGAGAAAAGAGGGCGATTGGCAGGATCTTACCTAATGTGCACAATGTGAGGGTGTTCAACTTGCCCCTTGGGTGAAAGGCTTAACTACAACTTGAACTTTACTTTAGAAATGAAACAATGTAACCTAAATATTTGTATCCTCATATTAATCTGACATTCAAAGAAAGAAGTAAATAAAAACTGAGCATGCACTTATCACATGACCCAGAAATTACACCCTTGAGCAAATATCACAGGGAAATGAAAACTTATGCGCATGCTAAATTCTGTAAATAAATGTTCATAGCAGCTGTGTTGATAATTGCTAAAATCTAGAAAAGAATAACCACCATAAATGTCATTCAATGAATGAATGGCTAAAGACATTGTGGTCACTTCATAGCATTGACTATTACACAACAACAAAAATGAAACAACTTGTCATTGCATACAACATCTCGAATAAATCTCAAGGGAACTGGAACAACAATGCCAATCTTAAAGCTTACATGCTATGCTATTCCATTTGCACTAAGTTCTCAGAATAGATAAACAGATTAATTTCTAGTAGTCAAGGAGGAGGAATGAGAAGGAGATGGTTGTAAAAGAGTATAAAAGATACTCTTTTATAAAAGTGATTCTTGTGTCAAAATGTTCTGTGTCAGTGCTGTGGTAGTCATATGAAGGTACACCCATCATCAAATTGCATTCTCTAACTTAGTTCATGTAAACTTGGTAAGATTTGAATGAAGCTGGTGAATTATATCAATGTTAGTTTCCAAGTTGTGGTATAGTATTACAGTTATGCAAGATGGTATCATTAGGGAAAACAGAATGAAAAGATCTCTTTGTAGTATTTCTTACAACTGGATATAAGACATAATTTATCTCAGAATAAAAGTTTTAAAAATGTACATCTTCATTAAAACATAAGGTAAAATTTACCTTTGTCCAAGTTCATATTATTAAACTATTCTTGATTTTGGCATTTGCAAAATTTTTAATTCTCCAAATGTGTTATTAAGACAAGTTTTGCTAAGAGCAAAAATGAATATATGCAATTTTATATCAGCATAAAAAGTTAAAAGAAGTCCAATAATAAAGAAACATGCTTTTCTTGATTGAACTGAGGCCTCTCATACTTATTCTACAACAGCACTCTTTTTTTACCTGACATTCCTTGGAACTAGAATTCCACAGAGTATACACTTAGAAAAGCAATTTTAACCTAATTTTCTTAAATTAAATGTCTGTATATATTTGTGGGTGTAGATACACACATATATATGTAAATTACATATATAGAGAGATATATATGAATTCCTACTAAATTGAACTAATAATGATTTGGAATCCTGATTAGTTTGTAGAGATTTATAAACTTTTCAATGAGGTATTTCCTTCAGTATGGAAAGGCTAAATGTGTGGCCTATTTTTGCGGTAACTTTCATATACCACAGCTTAGCATTTATATTTAAAGTAAGTGCTGCTATACTATCTTTGTCTTTTCCCTTAGTGCCATATGGATGTAGAGTCATAATAAAAGTAAAACAGTTGATAACTGGGAGAGAGAAAAGATTCTTCCCCCAGGGGCCAAAATGAAGTAAAGGAACTGAATTTACTGTCCTGTCTTAAATAGCTATAAACATGTATATGTTAAAATATGTATAACAATAGTTTGCAGATTTGGACTACAGTCAGCAGAAGGCTGTGATCTTTGAAGTTTCCAGGCTGAATTTCTTGGAGAGGAAATTCAAGCAGAGCCCAGCAGTTTTGCTGAGCTGAGATCAGTGATCTGGGAGAGTAGACAACTAACAATTAGAGAATAGAAAGGGGAGGTGGCAGAGGAAGCCCAGCAGAAGGCCCTGTGACACACATGTATATGTCATCTGCACATGCATGGCAGGAAAATATCTAGGTCCAGGGCAAGAACTATCAGAAGAAAAGTAGGCAGAAAACTGGAGATAACACATAACTGAGAATATTTTATATACCCACTTGCTAAGATGGAAAGACTTTGTAATACATGAGGAATCAGGTAGAGTCCTCAGAGGTATCACCTGGAGATAAATAGACTAAAGGCTGCTCCAGGCCCATTATAAACACTTAGAGCAAGAACAAATTTATAGAAGTACAACATAATCTAGGAACAAGCAAGGTGAAATTTACAATATCTAATACAAAGAAAGAGGAGGAAGAGAAAGAAGAAGAATAAATAAACAATTGGCAGGCATACAAAGAGAAAGAAAAGAGAACTCTTAAAAGAGGACAAAAATCAATCTGTAAAACCATACTAAGAAAGAAGAGGGAATGGAACTAGCAAACAATGACACTAAAACAGGTTTTATATATGCTATGTATGGTGAAGCAAATAGAGGAGAGAAATAGAAGATATAAAAGCTATTTATACACAGAGCTTTGAGACATGAAAAATCCAATATATCAAAAATGGAGCATGTATATACTGGGTGGGATTAAGAGAAGATTTAGTAGGATGGAAGTTAATATCAGTAAACATGAAAATAAGAATAGAAACTATACATAGGAGATAAAATACAGTGAGAAAAACTGAATAAAAAAAACATATTATTTGGGACTTGTGGAGCAGATTCATAGAGACCAACATATGTATAACTGAAATTGCAAGAACAAAGTAGAGAAAATGGGGATAGGAAAATTATTTGAAGTAATAATGGCCAAAAGCTTTCAAAATTTGAATCAAACTATAAACTTACAAATTCAAGAAGCTCAATGACCTTAAGCAGAATAAATGTAAATAAAATCACACAAAGGCATGAGATAATCAAATAACTTAAAATGAAAGTTAAAGAGAAAGAAGCAACCAAAAAACAAAAACACGTTATGTACACTGAGGACCAAAGATGAGCAGATGACTTGTCAGGAACTATGAAAGCCAAAGCTCTGTGGAGAGACTCCATTAAATTACTAAGAGGGATAAGGAAACTGTGAATCTAATTTTTTACCAGCAAGAATGGATTTCAAAATCAAAGATAAAATAAAAGAAAATTCTCGAGAAAATTGAGACTCTTCAATTTCAGTAGCCCTGAACTATAAAAAACAGTTAAAGGAAGTTGATTTTTAAGAATAAAGAGGCTAACAGATGAAAATATGGACCTACAGGAAAGATAGAAAGGTATTGGAAATAATACATATGTGAAAAACATAAAAGATTTTTATTATTCAACATCTTTAACAGATAATTGGACATTTATAAATTTAAAGTTATGATTATATTTATAGCATGATATTTTGTAAAATAACAATTTATACTTACTGTACACATACACACAAATATATTTATGAAACATGTAAAAGGAGAATATAAAACATTATCCCAAAGAACAGAAGGGGGAAATAGAAGTAGTCTAGCACAAAGTCATATTTTATGTTTGCTGGTAAATTGTGATAATTAAAGATACAGCTTGAAAACTCCAGAGCGATCACCAGATAAAAATGCAAAGACTTATATTTAATGAGCCAATAATGATAAGAAATCAACTCATTTTGTAAAAGTCCCAAAATAGAAAATCTCAAAAAATCCAAAGGAAGATGGAAAAGAGGAGGAAGTAAAATCATGGATAAAAAAGTCAATTTAACAATATTAACACCAGAAGGTTTACACTTCAAGAATCAGGAAATCAAAAAATGGGTAAATTTTTTAAAAGGTTATAACAATCCTAAATGTGTATTACCTAATAAGATATCCAAATTACATGAAACATTATCTGGTAGAACTAACAAAAAAAAGAACAAACAAAATCCCAGATAAATTATCAATTATAGCTATAAAAATTCAAGCCTACCCTTTCAGTAATTCACAACAGCAATTAAATAGAAAATCAGCAAGGATGTAGAAAACTTAAACAGTGCAATCAACCAATTGTGCATACTTAATATTATTTATAAATTCCACCATACTACTAAAGATTAGATATTTTCTAGAGCATTTGAAAATTTTATCAAGATAGGACATATTTTCATCCATAAAACAGGATTACAAATTTCAAAGATAGAAATCACATTAAGTTATCAGATTACATCAAATTCAACTTAAAAGGTCAATAACAGAACGATGTATAAATAAAATTCACAAGTCCTTAGATCTTCAAGAACACACTTCTAGTAAGTCATAGATCAATGAAGAAATCAAAGTAGAAAAGAGAAATTATTTTAAAGTGAATAAAAATGAAATTACAGCAAATGTGATTTCACCATTGACATACGTGGGATGCAGTTAAAAGAGTGTTTAGTGGAAGATTTATATCATTAAATGCAAATACTGGAAAAGCATAAGGCTTCAAAGGCCTTATCTATACTTCCAAATTAAGGCTTTAGGAAAAGAACAAAAAATTATACCTAAGACAACAGAAGAAAGGGAATACCAAATATGAGAATATATATCCATAAAAAAGAAAGTACCAACATAATAACAATAATAATAATAAAATAAAAGGTACTTCTTTAAGCAGATCAATTAATTTAATAGCATCTATCTAGATTGCTCAAATATAAGACACATATTACTAATATTGCCTTCTGCAATTGTCCAACACATACAAGATACAATATTCTAGACAACAAATGTTATTGGTTTATACTGAATATTACAATTTTAATACCTTTTTTTCCTTTTTAAA
>CAUYRH010038266.1:0-17326 GCA_963574655.1 Perodicticus potto | reverse complement strand
AAAGAAACCCAAACAGCTCACAGGCAAGGCCTTTCCAGCCTGCAGTCCCACTGTTGCCCCACCCACAGCTGCTGACGGGATCAGACTGAATGAACAGATGCAGCCACTTGCCCAGTCTCCACCACTTTTGCCTTCCTCAGGGTGTCCAGAAGCCTCACACTGTCTCCCTGTGTCCCCAAGGGGAAGTTCCTGGGCAAATGCCGCCTGCCAGAGATGCCTGAAGTCCTCTCTCCCCAGTCTCACTGTGCCCAGCCCCAAGGAAGCTGTTACTTGGCTGCCATCTTGCTCCACCCCCGAGTCTTCGGGGTTTTCAATGTATACGATCATGTCATCAGCAAAGAGCAATAGTTTGAGCTCTTCTGTCTCCATTTGTATACCCTTGATATCCTGCTCATGTATGATTGCTCTGGATAGGAATTCCAGCACTATGTTGAATAATAGTGGTGAAAATGGACATCCTTATCTGGTTCTAGTTCTGAGTGGGAGTGTTTTCAATTTTTCTTGTTCAATATGATGTTGCCTGTGGGTTTGTTGTAGATGGCTTTTATCAATTAAAAACTCATGTCTATGTGAATTTTCTTGAGTGTTGTTATTCAAAAATGGTGCTGAATTTTGTCAAATGCATTTTCTGCATCTATTGAGAGAATTGTATAATCTTTGTTTTTACTTCTGTTTATGTGTTGTATTATGTTTATAGATTTGTATGTGTTGAGCCAGCCTTCCATCCCTGGGATGAAGCCCACTTGGTTATAATGAATTGTTTTTTGATATGTAGCTGAATTCTGTTTGCTAAGACATTATTAAGTATTTATGCTTCTATATTCATTAAAGATATTGGTCTGCAGTTTTCTTTTTTGTTATGTCTTTTTATGGCTTTGGTATTAGGGTAATATTTGCTTAATAGAAAGACTTGGGAAGGGTTCCTTCCTTGTCAGTGTTACAGAATTGATTCTGCAATTTAGATACAAGATCTTCTTTGAAAGTTTGGTAGAATTCTGGTGTAAAACTATATGGTATTAGACTTTTTTGTGGGAAGATTTTTTATTGTTCTTTCAATTTTGGTGCTTGATGTTGGTTGGTTCAGGAGTTCTTTTTCTTTTTTTTTGAGACAGTGTCTCAAGCTGTCACCCAGGATAGAGTGCTCTGGCATCACAACTCACAGCAACCTCTAATTCCTGGGCTCAAGTGAGTCTCCTGCCTCCATCTCCCAAGTAGCTGGGATTACAGGTGCCCACCACAACGCCCAGCCACTTTTTGGTTGCAGCCGTCATTATTGTTTGGCAGGCCTGGGCTGGGTTCGAACCTGCCAGCTCAGGTGTACGTGGCTGGCGCCTTAGCCCATTGAGCCACAGGCGCTGAGCCTGGTTCAGGAGTTCTATTTCTTCCTGATTGAGTCTAGCAGGGTATTGTGATTTCAGGAACTTGTCCTTTTCCTCCATGTTTTCAAATTTCTGGGCATAGAGATTTTTATGGTATTAAGTGATGTTGTGTTTTTTCCCCCCTCATATCAGTTGTTATTTTCTCCTTTTTCATTTTTGATTGAGCTTATTAGAGACCCTACATTTTTTTTTTTGTTTCTGGTGAATCTGGCCAAAGAATCAGAGAATCAACTTTCCCTTTATTAATCTTCTGAATGACTCTTTTGTTCTCTATTTCATTTAGTTCTGATCTGAACTTGGTTACTTCTTTTCTTCTGCTGGGTTTGGAATTGGTTTGATCATCCTTTTCCAGTTCCTTGAGATGATTCATTAAATTGTTGATATGTGATCTTTCTGATTTCTGGATGTGGCAGTGTCCCACCGGTATTTATAGATTGTGGTCCCATTGTCATATGCTCAAAGCATGTTGATTTCCATCTTTACCTTTTCCTTGACCCAACTATCATGCAATAATAAGTTGTCTAATTTCCATGACTTTTTGTGGAATTGATTTTTAATTTTATTCCACTGTGGTCTGTAGAGATACATGGTATAATTTCTATTTTTTAAATTTTTTTGAGGCTAATTTTATGGCTTAGGATATGATCAATCTTGGAGAATGATCCATAACCTGATAAGAATGTATATTCAGTAGAATGGTGATGAAATGGCCCGTAGATGTCTGTTAATTATACTTGTTCTAGAGTCTTATTTAAGTCCAAAATTTCTTTGTTTAATTTCTGCTTGGAGGATCTTCCCATTTCCATCATAAGGGTATTGACATACCTAGCTATTATAGTGTGGATGTTTGTCATTTTGTTTAGATCAAGCAGAATTTGCCTTATAAATTTGCCTTGTAAATATTTTGGGTTGGCATGCTTTCATGTTGAATTATTCCCTTAACCAGTATATAATGTCCATCTTTGTCTTTTTCTACTTTTGTTGCTTTAATGTCAATGGTATCAGCAATGAGAAATTGCAACTCTCACTTTCTTTGGTTTCCATTTGCCTAGAATATTGTTTTCCAACCCTTCACCCTGAATCTGGATGGTTCCTTGGATGTTAGATGGATTTCCGGAAGACAGCAGATATTTGGCTTCTTTTTGTTGTTGGTGGTGGTGTTTAATTCTGTCAGCTAGCCTATGTCTCTTCTGTGGGAAGTTCAAGCCAGTCATATTTACTGAGGGAATTGATAAGTGGAGTGGATTTCTGTGAAACTCTGTGGCTTTGTTTTAGCACTTTGGTCACTGTGGTATCTGGGCTTTGAGCTTTAGTTTCTGGGCAGTTTTATGCTGAATCTTTTATGCTGGTCGGTGTATAGTACAGGTCTGAGTACTTACTGTACTAAACAGGAAGTATAGTTGTGACAAATTTCCTCAAAGTTTGCTTGGAAGGAAAAGATTTGTTTTCTCGATAAAATATGAAACTTAGCTTTGCAGGATATCGAATCCTGGGTGGGGGGTAATTGTTTTGTTTAAGAAAATTGAAGATGGGGGATCCATACCATCTGGCTTGTAGGGTTTCAGCTGAGAAATTAGCTGTTAACCTGATGAGTTTATCTTTCTAGTTCTGATTCTGCTTATACCTAGCTACTTGTACCATTTTCTTTTTCATTTTGATTTTGCCCAGGTTAATTGCAATGTGTCTAGGAGATACTCTATTTAAATTGAATCTGGAGTTCAATGTCCATCTAGTAACTGGATGTTTGAGTCTATGTCAAAGTTTGGGAAATTTCAACTTTAGCTAGAGCTTCTATGCTTTTGGAACTCTCTTCTTCTCCCTTAGGAGTATCTATTAATCATATATATGTTTTTCATAGTCCCCTAACTTTCTAAGAGATTCTTTGCTTTCACTTCTTTCTTTTCTTCCTTTTTTAAATGGCTAGGTTATCTTGATAACTTTGTCTTTAACCTCTGAGATTCTTTTTTCCCCATGGTTTATCTGTTGTTGAAACTCTTTAACTGTTTTGAAACTCCCTAAATGCGTCTTTCAATTCCTTAAGCTTTATTATTGTGTATATCATTGGTGACTTTGACTTTATTTTTTTTATTTCTTGAAACATTTTTTAGGCTTATTTTTGGCAGTTTCAACTTTTTAAATTCTGTTCATCTTATTTGCTATCTATATTCTGAATTTCTTTTCTGTAATTTCAACAATTTCTTTATGGTTGGAATTTTCTGCTTTAGTTCCATTTTGATACCTTGAGTGAGCTGATCTTTCTTGTTTTTCCATGTTGCAAGGGTTCTTTTTCTGTTTTCTCCTCAGATGCGGTTTCTTTAACTCTAAGAGACAAGACAACCTGAATGACAGTTGAATTATTCTTGTTGGGTTTGAATAGAGAGCAGTCACTAGATGGCGCTCTAGAATCAGCGATAATGGCAGCCACTGGATTTGAAGTTTGCCTTGCTTTGCTGCGCATAGGTATATCCAGAGTTCACCAAACTGATGGTTCAAAGTCTCGGCGGAATTTCTGCTCTGGTAACAGCAGCTATGGTACAGCAAAGAGATGTTCAGGAGTAATGCAATGAGTTCCAGAGTGGAGCCTTGGGGCTTGAGCTGGCAAGCGGGCTGAACTCAGTGATCTGAATAGGACCTAGAATCCGGAAAGGTGTTCACTGGGAGGATGGGACTACTCTAATCTGTTTGGCAAAGCCAGGAGACCATCTTGGAGGCAGCTGCCCAAACCTGGATGACAGATCCCGAACCAGCTGCGTGGCAGATGGGTCTTCAGGGCCTCTGGAAAGCCATGTTAAACGGGGCTAACACAGGTACCTGTGGCCTGGAGGATACGGTGTTCTCTGCACCCCTCCTGTGCTCTGTCAATGTGGACCATAGGCTATGGTTTCCCTGATGATGATAGCCCACTGGGCCCCACACTTATCATCTATCATCTTTGGATTTAATTAAGCATTTCATATGATTTAATTTTATCTCCTCCCTTAACACAGCAGTATTGATTTTCAAAAAAGTTTTAGTAGTTTCCCTAGAATTTGCAATACTTATAACTTGTCCAAATCCACTTCCAAATAACACTATATTACTTCACAGGTAGTGCCTTATAATCTATATTATCTGTAGAGTAATTTACAACAGAGTATTCTCAGTTACTTTCTCCCTGTCTTTTATTTTATTTATGTGCTATAGTTAGCCAAAACACTGTTACTATTATTACTTTCAATAAATATTTGTCTATTATGTACACAAAGAATAAGAAAAAAATTTTTTTATTTTACCTCAATGTATCCATCGTAACACTCTCCCTTTATGTTAGTCCACATTTCTGACCTATATTAATTTACTTCTCTCTAAAGAATTTTTTCCAACATTTCTTTTGAGACAAGTCCACTGGCTACAAATTCTCTTACTTTTTGCTTGTCTGATGAAATCTATATTTCTGGCTCAGCGCCTGTGGCTCAACAGGCTAAGGTGCCTGCCACGTACACCTGAGCTGGCTGGTTTGAATCCAGCCTGGGCCTGCCAAACAACAATGATGGCTGCAACAAAAAAAATGGCTGGGAGTTGTGGCGGGTGCCTGCAGTCCCAGCTACTTGGGAGGGCGAGGCAGGAGACTCGCTTGAGCCCAGGAATTGGAGGTTGCTGTGAGCTGTGATGCCACAGCACTCTATCCAGGGTGACAGCTTGAGGCTCTGTCTCAAAAAAAAAAAAAGAAATCTTTATTTCCCCTTCACTGTTAAAAGATAATTTCATGTGCTACAAAATTATGGATTTGTGAGCTTTTTTCTTTTCTTTCAACATTGAAATATTTTTCTCCTACTCTTCTTGTTTGCAAGATTTTGACCAGCAGCTCCATTCTAATTTTTATCCTGTGCTTCTACAGGTCAGGTAATTTTTCTTCTTACCTCTTTCAATATTTTCTCTTTGTTTTGGTTTTCTGCAGTTCACCAGAACATGAAATAACTAGGTATAATTTTTAAAATTATTATTATTTATTCTGCTTTTTGTTCTCTGAGCTTCCCAGATCTGTGATTTGGTGTCTGTAATTAAGTTTGGAAAAATGTTTTTTTTTCTTCTCCTTCTCTTATTTTTATTGTTATTATTTTGGCTAGAGTTCAGTGGCATTATCAGAGCTCACTGAAATCACAAATTCCTGGGCTCATGTGATCTTCCTGTTTCTGCCTCCTAAATAGTACTATTGGCATGTATCACCATGCCTAGCTAATTTTTCTATTTTTTATAGAGACTTGGTCTTGCTGTTGCTCTTGGTCTTGCTGTTGATTTTGAACCTCTGGCCTTAAGAGATCCTTGCACCTCAGTCTCCAAAAGTGCTGAGATTATAGGCATGAGCCACCACACCTGGCCCTAATAATTTTGAAATTTTCTCATAGTTCTTGAATATGCTTATGTGTGTGTGGAGGGGGTTGTGGGTTTTTTTGGTTTTTCATTCTGTTTCCACTTTTTCTTTTAGTTTTGGAACTTTTTATTGACATATCTTCTAGCTCTCTGATTATATCTTCGTCCATGTTCTGTCTTCTGATGATCCCATCAAATTGTCAACTTTAGAATTCACGATCTACAAATTTGAAAGAAGCTTTTTTTCTTATAGTGTTGCAGCTTGCAGGCTGGCCACTCTGCAGGCTGGGAAGCATAGCCTCTGGCAGAGACCAAAAACAAACACTTGAAAAGAGGAAGCATGAGACAAGAATTTATGCTGAATGGATTGGTTATGTATACACATTCAACAGGTAACAGGAGGAGCTATGAATATTCACAAGGGAGAATATAAGCAATTTGTCTAGTAAGCAAATGTACACGTCATAAACATCTCATGTTCATTTTGTAGTGGAGATTTAACATTTAAATGTACTAAAATTAGGCTGTATATGTCAAAAAGGTGAAACAGAAGGCACAGTGGTACCTGTGTGCAGTCTCTCTGGACAGGCCGGAAGCAGTCCATGGTTGCTAGCCTCTTAATGAGAAGAAATTATGTTCAGTTACTCTGTTGAAATCTTAGAAAAGGAGAGGAGTCTAACTGCATCATTAGGTGGTTATTTGAAATCAGAAGTGGAATAAGTCTTTTGAAATAGCTGGTTTCTATTATAATTAACTCTTAGGAAGAAAGTTTAATGGTAGTTAGTGGGGAGCAAAGTATAATGGAGTATGTCTGACCTCCCATCCTGTCATGGCCAGGAGCTCATATTATTTATATCTTTTCTTGTTGTTTTTTATCCTAGCTTTGATTCTGATATAGGAACTCAGTTTTAAGGTGTCTTTGGGGTCCCTTTTGCCAAGAGGGTTACATTTTGTGGGTTGAAGGGCTTAGGATTGTATTTTTATTTCCAAAAGCCATCTTCATTTTTTCTATTAGTGGTTATTATTATTATTATTAATTTAATCTCTTTTATTATTTAATATTAATCTCAGCTCATAGGAAACTGAAACTCTTGGGCTCAAGTAATTCTCTTGCCTCCACCTCCTGATTAGCTGGGACTACAAGCACCTGCTACAATACCCGGCCATTTTTAGAGATGAGGTCTTGCTCTTGCTCAGGTTGGTCTCCAACTTCTGAGCTCAAGCAGTCCACCTGCCTTAGCCTCCCAGAATACTAGGATTACAGGCATGAGCCATTGTGCCTGGCCCCTATTTGTGGTTATTTTTATTTGCAGAACTTCAGTTTGATTCTTTCTTAGAGTTTCCACTGAAATGATTACATCATCCCCCCTTTTTTGGTATGTTGTCTGTTTCTCCTATTAGAGCCTTTAACATATTAATCATAGTTATTTTAAATTTCCCCTCTGATAATTCCAAAACTTGTCTCCTATTTGAGTCTGGTTCTGATGCCTTGTCTCTTTAGGCTGTGTTTTTCCTTGACTGTTACTATGCCATGTAATTTTTTACTGAAAGCAAAATTTGATGTATTAGATTAAAGGAGCTAAAAGAAATAGGACTTTAGTGTGGGGTTTTATATTAATCTGGCTAAGACTGGGGTGATTTAATGTTGGCTGTAACTGCAGCTTAGACTTTGAATGTTTGGTGTCCTTGTTTTTCTCCCCCGCTGTCTTTAGTTTTTCCTAAGAGTTATGCTTTTCAGCTTTTTTAGCTGTAATTCACTATTATTGTAATGGAGCCTTGTTGACTGGTGGTGAGGTATGGAAAAGAGAAAATGTTATACACTCTGATGAGCAAATTTTAGTTTAAAGTGGGCCCATGGCCCTGGATATGACCTTCCCAAGTGTCTCCCAGCTCCCACCGTTTGCTGAAAGCTCGATGGGTCTGGAGTTGGGTAAAAGCCTTTCCTCCTAGATGAGATAAGGCTCTGGTGATATCTTTTCTCCTGGAGAATGCCCTGGGTATATTTCAAAACTATTGCTTTTCTCCTCCCACAGGCAGAAGTAGGAAGTGATTTTTCTTTGTTCTTCGCTGTGAAAACCTGGTGAGTTAGTGGAGGTGAAATCCACATGAATGTGAGGTCCCTTCAATGATGCAGCCTTCAGGATTTTCGCTCCCTCTCTCTAGTCTACACTAAGTCAATAGCAATTTGTCAAAATTACCATTGTAATATTTCCATTGCTTTATGGCTCTCTGGGAGCTGAAAAACCTGGCAGGGTTCTGTGATTCTTTCTGTCTCCAGATTCTGGGGTTACAATTTGTCTTGTGACCTCAGCTTTCTAATGGGTCTAAGAAAAGTGACTGATTTCTAATTAGTTCATATATATATATATAAAATAAGTACAGGAGTGATAACTTCCAAGCTCTTTGCACGTTGCAGCTGAAACTAGAAATCTCACTTTTTTCTTTTAAATGGCTGTTCGCTGGCAATTCATTATAATACCTTTGGAGGAAAAGTGCCATTTTATTTATCTGTGGACCCACTGCCACTAGAAACCAAAAAATTAGATAAGAAACCAATGCTGACTGATATAATTTAATACTGTTTTAGGAGCTCCAGATTTTCTAAAGACACAGGCCCATCTGAGCATCTGAGAGATTCAATTCAATTTGCTCACATATTAGGCTGTGTCAGGTGATGAGAATTCTGAAGCTGCCAGAACACCTATTTCACATCTCCTCACTGGAATTTCTGGCAGCTTTCTGTGGTAAGCTGCACAGTGATGTACTATTTGGCAGACCTTGCACAAACCACTTCCTTCATTACTGCTGCTAGGTAGAGGCAAGGCAGGGATGCTGCTTTTATTTATAACAGGCTTCATCCACAGAGAGGTTAACCCTCTTGCCAAACTAAATAGAAATGAGAACTTGCTTTTTCCTAGGATCTAACATTAACTATTTGTAGTATAGAGATATTTGGTTCATAAAATTTTCATTTATCTTTCAGACTATTTTTAGAAAGACTATTCCTATATATAAAGCCCTTATCGAGCTCATTTTTTACCAACTGTCACTTTGGCATGAAGTTTGAAGACTTTCCCATCATTTTAGGATTTGTGTTGTTCATCTTCTCCTTTTAACCAAAGAATGCGGAGTTATTCTTTACGTTGGACTATTGAGATGTGGTATAGAGAAAGAAATAAATTTTTAGCTCCACCTCAAGATTTATAGGTAGAAGACCAGGTTGAGAATGAGTTCATAAGCAGAGGCTCATTTCTGACAAGGCCAGGCAGTCACATAAGCATTTTGCTAGATTTATAAAATAAAATGGAAAATGCAATTACTAAAGAAAATTGACTTCAAAGCACTAAAGCCTGCTTTGAGCCATTTAAGAAAAGGTGCAGTTTAGATAACACAAAACTTATTGGAAAATTTGCCTTAATGGATAATGATGCTGTGGCCACATTACCTGAGCCATTAAAGAAGATGATCCAGGAGTGGGGCTGAGTCAGTTGGAATTCATTTGCAAATACAAGGATCCATTCTAGGATGTTTAATCATAAAAGGATTTATCAGAGGGAAATAAGCAGTTATAGAGCATTGTTGGAAGTCTTAAAATGCACTCTGAATTTATCAGATGTAACACCAACAGTTACACCGAAAAACTGAGCACTGTGGTAGTTGCTGTCTCTATCACAGTCAAGAAGATCTAGAACCAAGAAGCTACCAGCTTCTGAAACACACCATCTCTACCTTGATCTGGAAGCTTCTTGAATCACTGAGCCACCATTGCAGTGATCACCTCCAGATCCAGCTTCTCATCTCCTTCACAAGGATTCTTATCACCAAACACCTAACAGGATTTTGAATTCAAGTCTTGGATGGATGCATCTGATGGATAAAACCTAAGTAGCATCTAGCACTCTAACTATAAGGAAATCCTAAGAACGGAAGTTTTAGCTTTCTAGACTGAGAGAGAAGGTGACCTAGAACAACTATGTATGTTATCAGCCACAGGGATTATCCAGTGAAGGATGGTTTATTTGCTTTGGAAGTCAATGCTGGTAATTTTTGAAATGAAGTTTTAAACTCTGCATATTTAGTTGTATGTTAATTACATTTTCTAAATTAGGGAATTTCTTCTCTTTAAGGCCTTCATATCATCATCCATGGCTTTGGGAACCACTCTTATTTTTCAAGAATACATTTTCTGTGGGTGGAAAATACTGATTTGTATATGTGAGGAAAGTTTCTTCTGTGTCTCTGGTCTAGTGTAGGGGTTGGTGATCAAGGGCTAGTGGGCCAAATCTGGCCAGTTGTGCATTTTCAAAAATAAAGAGTTTTTTGGGGGAACACAACCACTCATATTTATTTACCTATGTATCTGTGGCTGTACATGCCACATGGTGATAGAGTTGAGTAGTTGCATAGAGACTATGTGGTTTGCAAAGTCTGCAATATTTATTTCTTATCTCTTCCAGAGAAGGGGCAGGCATGGATGCAACAGCTAAAGGCTGATGAGCTAAATCTCATTACTTCGAACAGGTTATTTATTCTCTCTGTTCCTACATTTCCTCATCTGTAAAGTAGAAATAATAATAAAAATAATACATCCCCATTGGGTTGCTATGAGGATTAAAAAGGGGACTTAACATTACTCTTATAGGCATAATATCATTTCCATAGATTAAACACACATACATGGCTACAAATTCAAACATTACATGAAGTTGTAAAATAAAAATGTAATCGCCCTCCTAACAATTTCCACTAGAAACTGTTCACAGTTTCTTGAGTATAACTTCAGAAGAAAATTATAAATTTATCCCAATATATCTATATACCAATATATGTATCTGTGTCCATAGCACACAATAATATATTTAAACATATTTGGTTACTTCCCCCCCCAAAGAATATAATTTTATACTCATTCTTCTCTTCTTTGAATTTTTTCTTAAATCACATGGACTTGGGTTCCCATTCTGGCTGTTTCCCACACCAGATGTGTAGCCTTGGGTGGGTCATATGTCATGCATTCTCTCATTGTCCTCCCTATAAGTGTCCTTATCTAACTGTATTGTCATGAAAATTAAATGAATACACATAAAGCACTAGGAGAGTTCCCTAGCCATGGCAAGCATTAAAAAATGCCAGCCCTTTCTTGTCATTAGTAATAGTATTTTTGAAAATAGGAATATACATAGCTAAGTGTGGTGATCCATGCCTGTAATCCCAGCACTCTGGGAGGCCAAGGCAGGTGGAATGCCTGAGCTCACAGGTTTGAGACCAGCCTGTGCAAGAAGGAGACCACATCTCTAAAATTAGCCTGGCGTTGTGGTGGGCACCTGTAGTCCCAATTACTTGGGAGGCTGAGGCAAGAGAATTGCT
The DNA here is from genome assembly GCA_963574655.1 of Perodicticus potto. Taxonomy (NCBI): domain Eukaryota; kingdom Metazoa; phylum Chordata; class Mammalia; order Primates; family Lorisidae; genus Perodicticus; species Perodicticus potto. Next base: position 6,230 of record CAUYRH010038266.1, on the reverse strand, counting down.
TGAGCCCAAGTATTTGAGTTTACTGTGGGCTGAGATGCCATGGCACTCTATTGAGGGCAATAAAGTGAGACTCTGTCTCAAAAAAAAAAAAAAAGAAAGAAAAGAAGAATATACAAATTTTCCTTATTTTTTCAGCATTATGGCTATGGAATCATTATAGCATATTTTTAAAATCAGTTTCTGATTTAGAAATCAGAAAAATATTTCTAAATTCTGTTTAATTACTTAACCAACAGTTCCAGATTCTGCAGATCTCCTCTGGGGCCAAATGTTCTCATTTGGACAGTGGAAGTTCAGAGTAGATGATTTTTCAGACATTTGACAGCTTGAACATTTTCCAGTTAAAATTTGGCTACAGTGCTATGTGTGGTGGGGAGAGATAAAGCATGTGAAGAGAGGGGGCAAAAACATGTAACCTAAGAATCGTGGTAAGTGCTCATGGTTTCCAGTTGATTTGAGTCCACATGTGCTGCAGGATCTTACCAGAAGTGTCGGGGAAGATAAAGTTCCATAAATAAAGACCTTCGCCTGAGGGAAAGGCAAGGTGCTGGATGTGTTCTTCCCCTTCCTTTTCCACACTGACTATTCCCACAGGCTTATTGGCTTTTCAGGAAAAGGTCCCACATGGCCAAGGAATCCATCTGCAGCACTTAGTAGTGATCAGCTCAAGGTTACTTCTTCCCAAGTGGCACCCTTCCTTCCACCTCTCTCCCTACCCCTCACTATGCAGCCTTTGATCTTACACTGTCACAAAACAGCAGCCTTTGGCTTAAATTCTGCTTTCTGAGCAACCCAGGTTAAGACACTCTGCGTAACATTTCTCTTGATTGGTATCCTATTTTCTAAACAGGAATGTTCTTAGAGTCATTTCGGAAATGCTGCTTCCTGTCAGGCATTTAGTAGTTGATCTTCAGTACTCCTTGGGTACAACTGGGGTTATTAGCTTGGAATGTTCTGAATATATCTTCATCCTTTCCTAATACAAAATTCCTGTGGGCAACTAGAATGAATAGTTCCAAATGCATTCTAATCTGTTTCTTCTCTCTCATTTCACACTACATTAATTCAGGTCAGGATCCTCTCCCGGAGGAAAAGGTATAAACTCTGACAGACTCTAAATAAAAGGGGCAAACCTCAGCTATAGAGGCTATCTGCTAGTAAAGCAAGAATGATAAACATGAGACTAGCCACAAGGTTTTCAGCTTTTTTTGTTTGTATGTTTTGTTTTGTTTCACAGCTAAATTTTCACAAAGTGGTTCAGGTTATATATTTTTTAAAACTTTCCTTCACACCTGTCCAGCAGTCAAAGATTGGGGGTAGAGAGTAGAGGAGTGAAAATTATAGAAAATTACAGACAACCTGTTCTTTTCCTCATTATGAGGGAAATTATAATAAATAAGATTTTATAACAAGCAGATTAGAAAAGCAATGGATAGTACTTCTACCTCCTTTGGCCGATCACTATTATTTTCATACCATTCAGATACAATAGAGAATTAATGTTAATGTTTTAAAATACAAATTGATCCAGAATTTTAAAAGCACAATTAATTCTTGAGCTGTCCCCAGATCTGTGGGAAACAAGAAGCCTGTGGATGATCTGCTGGGCGTGAGCATTTCAACCCTGGGGAATTAGGCTATAGGACCCCACAGAAGAAACTAAGATGGTAGTGTTTATTGAAGCTGGCAAAGATCTTGGTACATTCAAAGAAGGAATAAACTGTTATTTGAACTTATGTAAAATAAAATAATACAAAATCATAACAGGGGGTGTTTCAGTTTCTCTGATATTCAAAATGAAACATACAGTTTTAGGACTCTGATGTCATACACTGCAAAACTATTCTGTCCAGAACCTCAGACTCATGATCCTTTAAGATACTGCTGCTTATTTAGGAAAAAAAAAAAAATTTAAGTTAAAGATATTAAATTGGACTCTATTAGGAGTCAATGATTAGCTATTTGTGTGTGCATATTAAGTTTTGTGTTGGTGTGGGATCAAGGTTTCTCAGCCTCAGTACTGTTTACATTGTGGGCTGGATACTACTTTGCTGTGGGAGACTGTCCTGTTCACAGTAAGAGTTTTGTACCGTTCTTGGCCTCAACTAACTAGGATCATGAGCAGCAACCTTCACCTCTGGTTGGGACAACAAAAGAGGTTTCCAACCATTACCACATGTTTCCCCAGTTGCAAATTCATCCCTTGTTTCTAACTACTTTGCCAGATGCAGGACAGAAAGCAGGATAATTTATTATTATCCAAATAGACTCCAAGTCTACCCTCTAGGAACTGATAGACTCATTGAGCAGAGAAGATTAAAGGAAAAGAGAGCACAAATAAGACAAAAATAATCTAGGATAGGATATAAATTACAGATTATGTGTAAGTCAACTTTTAGATAAATGTCTTGTAGGTATGGCGCTGAGGCTTTGGGTTCTTTTTCTTTTCTGCTGTTATTCATTCAGCAAATATTTATCAAGTGGTTATCATGTGATGGATGCATCAGAGAACTGGACAAAGTCCCTACCATCACGCAGCTCACATTCTGTTTGGAGAGAGACACAATTAAGGCAAATTAGGACACCTAACAGAAGTAGACATGTAGCATAATATCAGCCAGAGGCAAGTACTGTGAAGGACACTGAAGCTGGGTGACAGGATGGAGAGTGGTGGACAATGGTGGGTGTTGGGGAAGACCTCTCAGAGGTAAAGAGTAATATCTTCTTTTTCTATCTGAGAAAAAACTGTGAAGTCATGGGTTTCTATTGATTCAACATGCCATCATCCATTAAGGCAATTTGGAGTTTTGATTTTTGAGGTGTTCCAAATGTGATTGCTGTGAACCCCTTCAAGGGGGCTCCCATGCTATTGTGGCATGACCTCTTTGTCTTTCAGTGCTGCCTTGATTTCTGGCACAATTAACTGCTTAACTTTTGCTTTCATTGTAAAGACCCCGAATTATCCATTTCTTCAAGGATTGGCATTATTATTATTCAGATATAACATATGTCAAGAGTGTCCAATCTGAGGCCTACAGGCCACATGTGGCTGAGAAGGACTATGAATGTGGCCCAACAGAAAATTTTAAACTTGCATAAAACATGAGACTTTTTGTGAATCTTTTTTTTGGTGGAACTCACTTGTTCGATTCTTGAGATTGAACTCTGTAGGTGACAGCTGTTTGTGGCAACGTCATGTAAAATAAACATACATACATTCTTGCTGTTTGTACGCATGCATGGCTTCAATTTTATGGCTTCCAGTATGTTATCTTTCAAGTGCAGACAGTTGAATCAACACCATTAAATGTTACATGTGCTCATGGTAACTTGGCAAGGCAGCAATTATCAATAATATTTCAACCTGCCATTGCAATGTTGGGTGTTTAATGTTATTTAGAAGCCAGGTAAGCATTCTTATTTTATTAGTAAGGTGCTTCCACACATTCGCATCTCTTCACGCATTGCCCACTGCACTTTACAATCAGCCATCTGCCTTACTCTGAATGAGCTACCGAGATATGGAAGGGCCCAAACCTTACTTTTATTTTCCTGACAATTAATTTTCATAATAAAAGTAAGTTTAGTTCCTTATTTATTATTACTTTTTAATCCCAGCATGGCTTCTACAATGTCTCAAAAGAAAACAGAAACTCAAAAAAGAAAAATTATAGATGAAAGATTGGTCAGTAAACAATGGACAGAAAACTACATTTTGTCAGAGCAAATAGTAAGGCACTCTGCTTAATTAATAGAAAAAAAAATCAAAGCCATTTATTGATGTTGAGTTTATTAAGTAATGTATAAAAAAGCATGGCAAATATGTTTGCCCTGAAAAAAGGAGGATATTTCTAAAATCAATTTGTCTCATCAGACTATAGCCAGGCCAATTGTAGAGACTGGAAAAATCTATCAAAAGAAGTTTGGAGAGCAAAGCTGCTAATTTAAAATTTTATGCTTTGGTGATGGATAATAGCACTGATATTACAAAAATGCTCCACTTGCCATTTTTATTATAGGTAGTGATGATGAGTCTGAAGAAATGGCTTCTTCAGTGCCATTAAAAGACATAACTAAATCAAGAGATTTATACAAATAAAAAAATATGTTAAAGCAATTTTCTTTGTCCATTGTCCACATATCTGGTACAGTTTCTGATGTTGCCCTGGTGATGGCAGGTAAAAGAGAGTGACTTGTCAAATTAATAGAAGATGATACAATTCCTGCCCCAAACTCATATTTGCTGAAGTATCATTGCACAGTACATCAAGAAAATTTATGCACAAAAACTTTAAAAATGGATAATATCATGCAAATTGTCATTAAGACTGTGAATTTTGTAAGGGCCAAGGGATTCAATCACTGATAATTCCAGAAATTCCTTAAAAGTTTTGGTGCTGACTACGCAATGTCATTTACTTTTCAGAAGTAAGATGGCAAAGCTGAGGCAAAATGTTGAAAAGGTTTTATGATTTGCAACACATTAAGTCAGTTATGGTATCAAAAAAAAATTTGTGCCAGAACTTGATGGTGAAAATTGGCTTACAGATTTTGCATTTTTAGTGGATTTAACCACTGATTTAAATGAATTTAACTTGCCTCTCAAGGTGAAAAGCAACTCATCAATACAATGTTTTCAAACCATTACAGCATTCCAAATGAAACTGAAATGATGGCAAGCTCAAATTAAAGCAAACGATTTTATGCATTTTGACAGATTGGCTAAACACAGTCCTGTGAACAGTGAAAAATATGCAGCCTTGATTTTTGTTTTGATACAATATTTTGAAAACAGTTTTCAAGATTTCCAGAAAAATAATCAATATTTTGGTGCATTTGGGACTCTGTTTTTTAGTTAACATAAATATATTACCTGCCAATTTTCAAATGGAATTCATAAAGCTGCAATCTGACATCAACTTAAAGAAAACCTTTATCATGTCTCTTTACTGGACTTTGTAAGACCCATCTTCCCAGAGACAAATATCCCTTGCTTCACAATCACACAGTTATGCCATCACTTTTTGGCAAAACCTACATTTGTGAGCAACTATTTTTAAGAAAGAAGCACAATGAGTAAAATTAGAACCAAAATATCTGACAAAAACCTTGTGAACTCACAGAGAATTCTAACTACTTCCATCGAACTAGATACTGATGCATTATTCCTCAAATACAATGTCAAACACCCCACTGGCTCTATGTTGACCACTTTTCCTTCACTTCTTAATAGAAAATATTAAAAAAAAGATATTTTGTTACTTAGATATGTGCATTTTTTTTATATTAGTAATTATAAGCTTGGGAATTGCTTGACAATTTTTTTTCTTTTTTTTCAGAGTCTCAAGCTGTTGCTCTGGGTAGAGCGCTGTGGCATCACAGCTCACAGCAACCTCAAACTCTTGGGCTTAAGTGATTCTCTTGCCTTACCCTCCTGTTGCTGCCACCCAGCCCCCCCGATGGATGATACAGAGGAAGCACCCCGACAGAATGATTGATGGCTGAAGCTTGCTCTGGCATTCAGCGGCTGAGGCTCATTCAGGCCTTTCAGCAAATTTATTTCTTCCACCAAGGAGTATATAGGCACATAACTTAGTCAACAAACACATGACTTAATCTCATGACTTAATGTTCTCATGAACATATGAGTTTTTTTTTTAATTTTTATTTTTTATTAAATCACAGCTGCGTACATTAGTGCAATCACAGGGTACAATGTGCTGGTTTCATATACAATCTGAAATGTTTTCATCTAACTATTTAACATAGCCTTCATGGCATTTTCTTTCTTTCTTTTTTTTTTTTCTAGTGGTAAGACAGAATTTATTTACAGAAAAGAATACCGAAAACACTAAAGCTCCTGGTAGAGAGAGAGAACTCAAGTGGGGAGAGAAAAGCTCTCTCCGTTTCTCTCCCGGTCTTTCCCCGTCTCCCCCTTTAGGCTTTTAGTCTTGGGGTATGTATAGGTGTTTGGGTTCCTTGGCCAGGAAACGAATGAACACAGTCCCTTTCGCTGGGGGCAAGGTGAATGAATGTATCAATGAATGGACACAGTCCATTCATGGAATTGAGGCCTAGGAAATTCACATGAAATTGACCTAGGCATAGGAAATGGGGGTTCCACATTTAGTCCTAAGTGTAAAGTGAAGGAGACCCCAAGGCACAGATGTCTCCTCAGCAGTTGTCCAGCCTTTTTGGCTATTGGAGCCTCCGGTGGGGGTTGGAGGTCC
>CAUYRH010038265.1:0-72910 GCA_963574655.1 Perodicticus potto | reverse complement strand
TCTCAAGAATAGAAGAAAAAGTATCCAATGTACTCAGCCCTACTATGAAGCTAATCCATAGCTTTCATATGAAGGCTAAAACCCAGTTATAGCACAAGAAATGGGGAAAGGGGCAAGGGAGGGGAGGGGAGGGGGGAGGATGGGTGGAGAGAGGGTGATTGGGGAGCTATCTCTAATATCTTATTTACTCCATAATAACTTTTTAAAAATACCTGCATTGTGTATTTCTTTTAGGTTTTTTCTTGTATTTAATAGCCTTTTCTTCTCTTTAAGTTTGATATTCTGACTTTAATCGAGTTGAGAATTATAAGGATACTTACTTTAATTCTCTCACATTTATTAATATCTATAGAGGCACAGGTGACATAGCACAGCAGTTAAGCATGAGGATTCAGAGCCAGACTGGCTGGATAAATTTCAGCTCTGTCACTTTCTACTTACGTTACTTGGGGTTAACCTTACTGTAATTCTAATCTCCTTCTCCTTAATACTTTTGGTAATTATAATGAATAGTTCTTTAAACTTTTGTAGACTAAATGAGTTGATACATATAAATCAATTGAAACAGTGCTTGGCAATACTCAACCTTCAGTACACATTCACTATTATTACTATTTCTATTTTCTTAAGTTTTAATTTTCTCCTGTGTTGGGTATATTGACTTTCTCTTGCTGCATTGAGTTTCTTCATGTGCTTTTTAATTTTTGTTTAAGAGTTCATTTTGCATGGACATTTTTCCATCAGTCCTTTCTTCCAGTGGTGTCATAGATGTTTTCCATCCAGACCTTCAATTTCACAATCCTGAAACAGGTCTTCCATTAGGAACCTTGGATCCTTGAAACCATAATTGCCATTGTTATACCTCTGCATCATTTAGGCCTATGGAAATGACTTTTAGACCCAATTCTTCTGATTCTAAATACCAAGCTCTTATCGCTCCTCCACAGCTGCCTCCTTCACAAGTATCGTGAAAATACAAACTGGCACTAGCTTGTAGGGGATAGAGGAAAGTAATGAACTGGAAATAACAAGTAAAATGGTCACTGGATTTATCAGCTCTGGCTGCCATAACAAAATGCCACAGATTTGCATGGGTTAAACAACAGAAATTTATTCTTTCACCATTCTGGAAGCCTGTAAGTCCAAGACCAACATCCAGCAAGGTTCAGTTTCTGGTGAGGGGGCCTCTTCCTGTCTTATAGATGGCTGCCTTCTTGATGTGTGTGCCCGTGACCTCTCCTCAGTGCATGTGTGGGTATACTTGAGTGTGACAAAGAATGGTGACCTAATACGGGGATGATAAAGCCCAGGGTATAGTCGCAGGGGTAAGATGGGTAGGAAAAAGGAAGGAAATCAGCATTTATGGAGTGCCTACTGTGTGCTTGGGCACAAGGTTAGGCATTGTTTATACCTCATTTGTCCCACTGATATACATCATGAATTTATAAATGCAATACAGCAGAGTGTTTTAAAAGTGCAGACCCTGAAACTACTTGCTAGTGTGGAATCTTCATAAGTGATTAAACCTGTCTGAGTCTCAGTTTGGGGTTGCCAGTTTCAACAAATAAAATTATAAAATTCTTAGTTAAATTTAAATTCCAAAATAAACAATTAAAAATATAGTATAAGTATATTACACTCAATATTTTGGACATACTTTTTAAAAACATTTTCATCGTACATTTTTATGTTGAACAACATGATGGGTTTTTTGGGGGGGGGTTGTTTAGAGACAGAGTCTCACTTTGTCACCTTCAGTAGAATGCTGTGGCGTCACAGCTCACAGCAACCTTCAGGTCTTGGGCTTAGGCAATTCTCTTGTCTCAGCCTCCTGAGTAGCTGGGACTATAGGAACCCACCACAATGCCTGACTATTTTTTGCTACAGATTGACTGTGGCCAGGTTCGAACCTTCCACCCTCGTATATGGGGCCGGCACCCTACTCACTGAGCCAGAGGCACTGCCTGAACAACATGATATTTTGATGTACTTATACATAGTTAAATGGTTGCTATAGTTAAACAAATTAACATATAAATCATCTCAAATAATTAGGTTGTGTGTGTTTGTGTATGTGCATGTGGCAAAAGCACCTAAAATCTACTCTTTTAGTAAAAGTTCTGAATAGATCATAGAGTGTATTAAAACTATAGTCCTGTTGTACAATACATCTCTACACTTTCATCCTAGGTATCTGCAACTTTGTATCTTTTCATCTATATCTTCCCATTCTCCACCCCCCACACTGATTACCACTGTTTTTCTCTGTGTTACTCAACTTTTTTCTTTTTAAGAGAGGCATCATCTTGCCCTGTTGCCCAGGTGACAGGGCAGTGGTGTCATCATAGCTTACTACAACCTCAAACAGGTGGGCTCCAGCAATACTCCTGCTACCTCAGCCTCCCAAGTAGCTGGAGGACAAGTGTACGCCACCACATCTGACTAACTATTCTATTTTTGTAGAGATGGGATCTTGTTCTTGCTCAGGCTTGTCTTGAACTCCTGGTCTCAAGTGATTCTCCTATCTCCCAAAATGTGAGGATTACAGGAATGAGCCACCATGCCCAGCCTAAACTTTTTTTTCTCAGATTCTACGTAAGTGATATCACACAGAATTTTTCTTTCTATATCTGAGGTATTTCACTTTGTACAATGTCTTCCAGGTTCATCCATGGTTTGGCAAATGGCAGGATTTCCTTCTTTTTAAAGGCTAAGTAATATTCCATTGTGTATATATCTACCACACTTTCTTTACCTGTCTATCAATGGGCACATCGGTTGTCTATTGTGAATAATGCTGCGATGAACACGAGAGTGCAGAGACCCTTATGAGGTGATGATTTCATTTCCTGTGAGTATATGCCCAGAAGAAACATTGCTGGCTCATATAGCAGTTCTAGTCTTAATTTCTTTAGGAATCTTCCTCCTGTTTCCACAGTGGCTGCACCAATTTCTACATTCACACTACCAGTATACAAGGGTTCCCTTCTCTCCATACCCTTGACAGCATTTATTGTCTCCTTTTGATAATTGCCATCCTAACAGGTGTGAGGTGATATCTCCATGGGATTTTGGTTTGCATTTCCCTGATGATTAGTGATTTTGAGCACCATTTTTATTTCTTCTTTGGAGAAATGTCTATTCAAGTCCTTTGTCCATTTTTCAATCAGGTTATTTGCTTTTCTGCTATCACATTGTGTAAGTTCTTTATATATTTTGAATATTAATCCCTTATCAGATATATGGATTGCAAATATTGCCTCCCCATCCACAGGCCATCTATCCATTTTGTTGACAATTCTCTTTGGTGTGTAGAAACTTTTTAGTTTGATGTAGTCCCATTTATTTATTTTTGCTTTTGTGGCCTGAAATTTTGGTATAATATCCAAAAGATCATTGCCAGGGCCAATGTTGAGAACATTTCCCCTGCTTTCTCTTCTAGTAGTTTTATGATTTCAGTTCTTACATTTAGGTTTTTTGTCAATTTTGAATTGGTTTTATATATGGTATAAGATGAGGGATATGAACCAGAGAGGAAGAACTAAAATTATCTCTATTTGCAGATGTTATGAGCCTATAAGTATAAAACCCCAAAGACTCCACAAAAATAACTCTTAGTACTAATTAATAAATGAATTCACTAAAGTTGCAAGATAGATAGTGACTCACAAAATTCAAGTGCATTTCTCTACACAAATAGTGTCCCATCCAAAAAAGAAATTGAGAAAACTATTCCATTTAAAATATCATCAAAACATAAAAGAAAATAGTAAAGAGTAAATTTAACCAAAAAGGTAAAAGATCTGTACACTGAAACTAAAAGACTCTAATAAAAGAAATTGAAGAAGACACAAATAATGTGAATATATACCATGTTCGTGCATTGGAAAAATTAATATTGTTAAAATATCTGTACTGCTTAAAGCAATATACAAACTCACTATAATCCCTAAATTGCAATTAAATTCTTCACAGAAATAAAAAAAAAATTAAATCCGTATGGGACCACTAAAGATCTCTAATAGCCAAAGCAATTCTGAGTAAGAGAAACCAAGTTGGAGGGAATCACATTTCCCGATTTAAAATTATATTACATACCATATTAATCAGAATAGTATGGTATAGGCATAAAAACAGACACGTGGACCAATACAATAGAAAAGAAAGCACAGAAATAAATCTAAACATAGATGACTTTTTTTTTTTTGAAACAGTCTCACTCTCTCGCCCCGGGTAGTGTGCTGAGGCATCATAACTCACAGCAACCTCAAACTCTTGAGCTCAGGGGATCTTGCTACCTCAGTCTCCCAACTACCTGGGACTACAGGTATACACCACCTCACCCAGCTAGTTTCTATTTTTTAGTAGAGATGGGAGTCTAACTCTTGCTTAAGCTGGGCTCGAACTCCTGAACTCAAGCAGTCCACCTGCCTTGGCCTCCCAGAGTGCTAGCGTTACAGGCGTGAGCCACCGTGCCCTGCCTGGTTAACTAATTTTTGACCAGGGCACCAAGAAGGCACAATGGGGAAAGAATAGTCTCTTCAGCAAACAATGCTGGGAAAATTGGATTTCCACATACAAAAGAATGAAATGGGATCCTTATCTTTAGGACATACTTATATTTTTAAAAATGTGCTATTACTCTGAGATTCAGATTTAACTGGGCATCTTGTATTTAACCGGGTAACCTTCCTCTGTTTCCTCCTCTGCAATATGGAGATAAGTCTCTAACTCACACATAAGTTAAACTATGTAAAGTATTTACAACAGTGACTAACACATGCTTGATAACTGTTTCATTATTTATCTTTCTGATCTTTTTATGAGGGCGCCGTTAACATTCTGCTCTGGACACACCAACACAGAACCCCAGGGCTCTGTGGCATATAGTTCAGGAAACCATTCATCTCCACCTAACCTCTTTTTTGAACAAACCAAGAAAGCTCCCGAGGGCAGGGGCCTAGCCTGTTTTCCTCAACAGTACCTCTCCAGGCTGAGCGCCTATAGCTCAATGGTTGGAGTGCTGGTCCCATGCACTGAGGGTGGTGGGTTTGTACCTGGCCAGCACCTGCTAAACGGTACATCTCCAACACGAGCAGAGGACCCGCAATAAGTTAAAAGTCAGTTAATCCATATCGAATAAACCATGAAAAGATCATCTTATAAATGAAAAAGATCAAAACAGATGAAGACCGTGTGACTAGTGGCTGGTCTGATGCTTGAATCCACAGATAAACATGTATTGAGGAGAGTGTTTAGGTCTTAATGATTATATAGTCTGGCTAAAGAGTAGTGAAAACCTCCAGAAAACTAGAGAAAATGGCATAAAAGGGTACCTGAAGCATGGCGTCCTTTGAGAGCCTTCAAGAATGAGGTTGTTTGGGATGGGGCTAATCCCCACCCCGTGCTATGAGGCCACATGCTAACGTTGCCTGTTCACACTGCCCTGCTGAATTCTCCGGATGTACTTTTGCATGAATTCACACAAGTGCTCGAATATGGCCAGCAATTGTTGCTTTAGTATCTACTGTGAAACAGGGTTAATTCGGAAAAGCAGAAGCTGGGGTCAGACCTCAAGAGCTGTACAATCAGGCTTAAAAAATAAGTACTTTACACCTCTACAATAGATGAGGCATACTGTTAAACATGAAGGCAAAGTTGATGTGTTCTAGGAGGCCCCTGGGGAGGAAATTAGGGCCAGTGGTAGGAAATTATAAGGAGGCATATTTGAAAGTAGTTTCCAGCATGCAGAATTATCTGAAGACAGAGTTAATAGCACAGGGAAGCAGTGAGTCCCCTGACACTCATACAAGGAGAAGCCTGGACACTACTCCATGAGAATATTGTAGAAAGGAGTCCAACAGAAGCTGGTCGTGCTGGTCTTTGCGGTTCCTCCTCATTCAGAGAGTCTATAAGTCTGCACTTGGTATGACAGGTATCTGATGTCCAAACCACTGTGCTTCCACTTTGGGATGGTCCACATTGCCTAAGGATGGTGCCTGCATCTGAGCCAATACTGTGTTTGACAGCAGAGCTAAAGGCTGGGCTGGAGCTCTCTGCAAGTTCTTCCTGTAGCTGCTAAGCATCGGAGGAGGTTGTGGGGAGGGTAGAGGGGATATGTGTGCCAGTGGGAAGGGGATAGTCTTCCTCTCCCCTATTCTGTGCTATTTGAGCTCCAAGCAAAGCCAAATTATACCCAAACCGTGCCACTTCCAGGGATTGTTTTACGTCTGAAATGCAACAAGATTGTACAAAGCTTTTTTTTATTATTTTAATTTTTTTGTACCATTAGAAGATATTGTCTGGGTTATGCCAGAACCATCTGGAAAGGCAGGAAGACGCTGGGCCTGCTGCCTGGATCCTCTGCTCAGCTCAGCAGGCCTGGCGTGGAAAAGGAAATGCCACAGCCCTCACCAGCCACAATTGTCCCTCCACCCCTTGCCTGAACATGTCTCCATCTCGACCACAGATGCCAGGCAAACACACTTTTGCACACTCCTACCTCCTCTCAAGCCTTCTCACAACTATGTCTGGAAGATACTGCCTGGGCATATTTCAGCAGGGTATTTTGTTGTTATTGTTTGTTTTCAAATAAGAACTTCGAAGAGCCATGGTAGCTAATCTGTGGGTAGGAGGAACTTGAACGGATAGAATACAACCTCAGCCATTCACCATTTTTCCCCTTGGACTTGAGTGTCTGCAGCCACCTGCCCCCACCACCTCCACCTCCACCCTGCTGCCTCTCAGACTAGCAGAGACTTGTCCAGCAGAGACAGGATCCTCTCTGATGGTCAGGCAGGCTGAGAAATGGCCAACCAAAGGCCTGACTATCACCTAGAGAAGCCCGCATCCTGAGTATGCTTTGATGCATAGAGAGATATCATCATTCAGAAGGCTGCAAGCATCGGCATATTTTCTTTAAGAGAAAAAATACATACACGCTTTGTTTATAAACACCAAAGAAAAGAAAAAAGATGAAATACCTGGAAAATATATATTTACAAAAAAAAGAAAAAACAGATCCTGGTGATACTTTTTAATTGGGTTGGAAGGGGTTACTTCATTATGCAGCAAATTAGAAAATTCATAATTTATCATTGCACCCAGTCGAAATGCCACCCAACTGAGTCGCACCCCTGTGAAAACCATCACATAGTAGCAAACTGTCAAGCCTGCTGCAGCCGACGGGCAAAATTAATATGCAAATGTATGCAAGAAATTAAAAAGCAGAATTACCCAGGCAAATGAGGTAGCTATACTTGAATTGTTAGAATTATGAATAATTACTGCGAATTTTCTGCTCCTAATATAACTTGTTTTTTGATAAACAAAGACTTAATTATCGAGATGCGCTGGAGAATTTCCGTGGCGCTCATTAATCTTGCAAAAAAAACAAGTCCCTGGTGCCCAAGCCGTAATGAAGAGCGCGTGCCCTGAATCTTCAGAAAGATCACAGGCACCAGGGTGCCAGGGCTGGAGAAAAAAAATGACAGTGCCAATGTCCCCTCCTGTACCCTGGAGTGTCATAACGTCTTCCACTAACTATCAAAGGGACTTATTTATGCCAGCAGCTGAGCTATAAGTCCAATTTACGATGCCTTGAGCAGTGGTGAAATGATCTGTTGATGTGCGGTGGAAATGCCATCTTGCAGTGGCGTGCGCTGGTCCCAGTGATACCGACATGATGAGGACCCTGAGCTCCAGCGCTAATGGATACCGCGTGACAGGCCGTAATCCACAAGAGGGGCCATCTTTTAGGACCAGTCTCGGTGGTTCTCCGTTAATCTTGGTTGTGCAGCTCTCCGGTGTCCATGGGAACAAGGGCATTGTCATAAACACTGGTTTTAAATTTTCCCATCAAGAGTGGCAACCTGGAGGAACAAGACTGGGCGGCGCCTGGTGGGACAGTGCCCCGTGCGGCAGTCACCGCTTCTAATGGTCAGTGCCCAACCCTAATAGGTGGACGAGGGAAGCTGTTCTTTCTTTATGTTAGTGACCAGCAAAAGGAGGGGAGCGATGCAGGGTCCCAGGCAGCCTGAAGGAACTGTTTCCACAGCCCAAGAAGCCATGTGGCCCTGTGGGAGCCGAGCTCATTTACCAGAAGCTGCAGAGGGGCCATCCCCCCAGGTCCTCTCAGCACACAGCCGAGGGGGCCTGCTGAGTGCGTATTATTACTTAAAACCTGGCATCTAAGTGGGAATGACTGAGCTCCCGTCATCATTAGGCCGATTAGTGCCATGATAAACCCTCACAGATCATAAGGCAAAATTACAAAACATCACTTCTGGAGCTCTGCGTTGACTGAAGGAGCTCCCGGCTGCCTGCATTTTCAAACACCTCCTTTCTGAATTCAGGTCCCTATATACCCTGCTGTCTTGACAGAACCATTTCACTGTGTAGGCAAATTGTCACCTTTTACACCAGGGCATCTGTCATTTTTATACTCAATGCTGCCTCCCCCTCCTCCTCACTCACCTCCCTCCCTGTCTCCCTGTGTCCCTCTCTGTCCCTAGACTCAGTACAAACCCCCTGGGAGCTCAGCACCCTCTCCAGGAATGGGCTCATATATCTCTTGCATTATACTTACACAAAAAGAAAAATCCTCCTGCAAGTCGGATAGAAAGGATGTATTTCCAACATCATTCATCTCCAGATTTTATTTTTATGCAGAACTCAGAGCAGCTTGTCTTGCATTCTCTCACCTTCCCTGAGATTAATTCTCACCACGGGCCTGTGATAGGATTGTGAGGGTGAGAAGACATCCGAGCTCAACAAGAAATAAAACACAACTCAGCAACTCCATCTTCAGCCACTCAGACCAGTTCCTGAGGGGAAGTTCCTAAACAGTCATCCTCCTCTTCAAGTGCAATACTCTCCCCGAAAGGGAGGGGCAGGGGAGCCCGTCATCTTCTACGTGTTCATCATTCCTCTGTTATACACTCAACCAACAAGCAAAATCGAGTGGCTACTAAATGCCTAAAGGGTCACAGTGGGATACAAGTGACCAGAGAGATAGAGCCAAGTTTCCTATCAAACACCCCCCCCTTAGAAAGCTGTGTGGCTGTCTTAGTTCATCTCTTGCTGCTATCACAGTATACCACAGACTGGGTAATTTATTTTTTAAAAAAAGTTTATTTGGCTTATAATTCTGAAGGCTGGGAAGTTCAAGACCATGGCACTGCCACCTGGTGAGGGTCATGACGTGGCAGAAGTGCAAAAGGCAAACCCAAGCTCAAGACAGAGAGGGAAAGAAAGCTAAACTTACCAGGGTCCCACGCCTGTGATAATTAACCCACTTCCCAGATAACCTCATGGCCTAATCACCTCTTAAAGGCCCCCATCTCTTAATCCTATTATAATGGCCATTAAATTTCAACATGAGTTTTGGCAGGGACATTTGAACCACAACAATGACCTTGAGAAATTACTTAATGTCTCTAAGCCTCAACATCCTCAAAGGCAAAAAGGAGACAGAGTTGTGGTAAGAATTCCATGAGTATTACAAACTTATTACAGTGCCAAGTACGGGATGGGAAATTTGCATAGTCATTACTAAACAAGAAGTAAGAATAGTCTCAGGCTACCCTGCGGAAGGGCACAGTCCAGGTAGGTGCCACAGTGGGGGGAGCCCGCTAGTTTATAAAGATGTAATATGTGAAATAATTAGCAAATAATTAATAGCCAAGATAAATCAGCCTGACTTTAGGAAGAGCTGATGGGGATCAGAGTGGTCAGAGAAGGCTTGGCAGACCCCAAACCATCCTCTCTCACGCCAACCCCATCCTTCAGAGCTCTCTGCGGAACCCGGCTCTGCAAATGCATCTCTGCTTTGTCTCCAGCTCCCTGCTAGGCTTAGGTGAAAAGAACTTGTGCTTCCTGCTCCTCTGTCATTCCCATCTGGCTTCTTCAGATAAATCCAGTTAGTACTGTTTTCAACACTTACTAAACCAACTTTTTTGTGCCCTATGCAAGGGATACCAACTTTTAGTGCTGAAAAGTCCCACAGCCTAGGAACCCCCTCACTTTCAGGCAAACCAGGACAGTTAGTCTCTCCTCATATCTGAGACACCAGCCCCAGCCCTGCAGCACCTGCTCTTCCTGGGGGTCTGGGTCCAAGCTCCACAGGCCCTCCTCTGCTTTCTAAGTTCCAGTAACTCTAAGCTCTTCCTTCATCCCCAGCTCTGGGGATGAAGCTTCTGCGCCCAGATGCCTTAGTGTGCTCTTTCCACTGGCTTAACAGTCTCATAAGCGGTTAACATTTCTTTATTTCTATGTGTGGTCAGGATATATATAACACAGAATTTACTACTTTATTTTTAAGTATACAATTCAGGGTGGTGTTAAGTATTAATACATGCATATTGTGCAACCATCACCACTATCCATCTCCACAAATTTTTCATCTTATAAAATTGAAACTCTGTCCTCATAAACAACTCCCTACCCCTCAGTACCCCCAAGCCCTGGTAACCACAGTCCCACTTTCTGTCCCTTTGAGTTTGACAGCTTTAGGAACCTCTTGTAAGTGGAATCATATAGTCTCTGTCATTTTGTGTCTAGCTTATGTTTTTAGCATTATGTCTCCCAAATTCATCCATGTTGCAGCATATGTCAGAATTTCTTTCATTTTTAAGGCTGAATACTATTCCACAGCATGTACATGCCTCATTATGTTTATCCATTCAGCCCTCGATGAGCGTGGATTGTCTCTACATTTCGTCTGTTGTGAGTAATGCTGCTATGAACGTGGGTGTATCAATATCTCTTCAGGACCCAGCTTCCAACTCTTTGGGGTATACACCCAGAAATGGAATTGCTGGCTTACATGTGTAAGGTAACTCTGTAATGTTTTTCATAAAGGCTGCACCATTTTTCATGCCCGCCAGCAGGACAGAAGGGTTCCAATTTCTCCACATCCTTGTCAGCACTTATTTTTGTTTTGTTTTGGTGATAGCCATCCTCATGGGTGTGAAGTAGGACTCTTCTGCTGGAAGAACCAGTGCGGCTCTGTCTCCTGGCTGGCCCCTGGCTGTCACAGAAAACTTCCTGGAGGAGGTGGGATCTGACTAAAGCATTGGAGGATGAGGAACATGGAGAGGGACTGAGACGGAGGACATGGTGGGGGGGCCACGAGGCAGGACTGAGACTGCAGAGGGGAGGGGGCCAGAGAGGAGAGCCATCAGACCCTTGCTGGGGTGGGGATAAGGCTTTGAGACTCACACAGCTGGATTGGAGTTTATTCTTTTAACAACCTGCCCAGGTGTTGGAGAAAGTGTCCTTTGGCTGCAGCCAGCATGCTGCTCCCAGACCTCTCCAGGTACTCAAGGAGTGGACTTGGCAAATCTTCTAAAAGAGCAAGGTGCCCACTGAGCAGATGCAAAAACTGAGGCTCACAGGGGTGGAGTAACTCAGTCAGAACACCCTGTGAGAACTCAGCCCTCCTGGCTCTCTCCATCCCACAGCACTGGCTTCACGACCCCCCGCGCAGAGGAAAAGCTGCCTTTTCCCTCCCAGGGTCACTCATGGCTGTAACGATAAGAAGCAGGTTTAGGCTCGGCGCCTATGGCTCAGCAGGCTAAGGCGCCAGCCACGTACACCTGAGCTGGCAGGTTCGAATCCAGCCTGGGCCCACCAAACAACAATGACGGCTGCAAACAAAAAAAAATGGCCGGGTGTTGTGGAGGGCACCTGTAGTCCCAGCAACTTGAGGCGGAGGCAGGAGACTCGCTTGAGCCCAGGAATTGGAGGTTGCTGTGAGCTGTGAAGCCACAGCACTCTATCCAGGGTGACAGCTTGAGGCTCTATCTCAAAAAATAAAGAAGCAGGTTTAAGTGAGCATTCGCAGTGGGCCAGGCACTTTACCTGCATCATGCCGCTGTCCCACCTCAAGGCTGCCCAAGGTCAGTTCTATCACTGTTCCCATTTCATAGAACAGGAAACTAAGGGTTCTGAAGTTTAATGATCGGTTGAGATGGTAGGAGACACAGGGCCAGGACTAGAACCAGTGGTCTAACTCCAAAGCCTGCTTTGGCCACTCTGCACTGGGGGCAGTGGGACTTGCCCAAGGAAGGTCTCCCACAGGTGCTTGTATGGAGTATGCTGGGAGGTGCTGAGAGGCAGATGCTAAGAACTTTCCAGCAGCAGTTGCTGACGGAGAGTTGACTTCGTGCTCCTATGGCAACCTGCGGCAGACAGAGGTGGTAATTGGGAGAGACAGAGAGAGCCCAGGGCCAGGCAGAGCAGGCCTGTCAAAGTCCTGAACAAGGCAAGTGCTTTCTATATTATTTTTTCTGCCCATATTTATTATTTATTTAGGAATGTGTTTTCCCCCCAAGCTCTTCTGAGGCTGTGGTGAGGAGGACAGGCAGCATAGGGTGAATGGAGGGAAGCTGGACTCGCCCTGTACAGAGGCCCTGGCCTATGTCCCCCTACTGGGATCTGCAGGGGCAGGGCCAGCCCAGCCAGCCTGACACCAGCCCTAGGTCTGAGCCTCTTAAAGATCTGCTGAAAGCCCCAGACTTCGGACTTCCAGGTCTGGGGGGATCATAGAGCTCCCTGAAGTCTCTGTGGAAAGCCTCCAGGCCCATAGACCCCCCAGATGAAGCACCTTTGGGTTCACTCCAAGTTTCTTAGGGACAGGGACAGGCTTTTGCTTGCCATGAAATCCCTGCACCGAGCAAAGACTGGCCTGTCACAGGCCAGTGTGTTGAATGATGAAGTGAACTACAGGTAGAGATTCTTATGCCCATTTTGCAGATGAGGAAACTGAGACCCAGAGAGGGTATGCAATTCGCACTATACCGCAGTCTGACTCCAAAGCCCAGGGAATCATAACAAGAGGTCGGCAGTTCTTAGACGACTCAGGAGTGCAAGCACATTAACACTGTGTAGCATCCAATCTCCAAAGCAGCCATAGCAACAGGTTCTCGCATTGTGCCTATTTTAAAGCTGAGGAAAGGGAGGCACAGAGAGACTCGGCAACTCGCCAAGGGTCTGGTCAAATAACGGCAAACCTGGGGTTGGAACCAAGCCTCCAGAGCCCTTGCACCCTCTGAGTAGCAGCTGTAGCAGCTCCCTGCAGGGCTGGCTCAGGCCTTAGAAGGCGGGAACAGCCAAGGCTTGCTGCCCTGTGGAAGGGGCCTTTGGGAGGCAGGGGTGTGTGAGGCCAGAGGCCAGGTACAGAAGACAGCTGCTTCCCACCAGGCAAAGCTGGGCACTGCCACCTGCCAGGTGGGAAGACCCCAGGCCTTTGCTTACTCAGCAGGAAGGAAGGAGAGGAGACAAACACCTGCTCTGAGACGAGAGCCACACAGGTGGCGCAGAGATGCAAGAAGGTGATCTGCAGAAAGCACTCAGAACAGCGTCTGGCATGGAGGGAGTGTGCCTGAGCACCAGTTACTGCTGTTGTCAGATTATGGCTAGTGCTTATGGCCTAGTACTCCCCAACATCCATCACAGAAAAAACGGCAACCCCAGGATAGTGGGAGGCGGGTTGACCAGGGGAAAGAGACCAGCAGGAGACTGGAGTCTGCACCCGTCTCCAGCTCAGCCCCAGGCCCGGGGGCAGGTTTCCAACCGCTCTGTGACTAGCCCCTCCCTCCTCCATCAGTGGGAGCAATAATAGCTCCCACTTCGTGGTGTTGTTGCAAGCGTTAAATGAGGCCGTCCATGGTGAGTATGCAGAGACTCAGTGGCATGGAGGAAGCACTCCAGAAATGTGGCCTATTAATCTCATTAGCTGTTAGACCTGCTGTGTCTTACAACTTCATTAGAAGTGTCTAGTTTGGTCAAGTCAGGAATGGCTTCAGATGCCTGGGTGGGACCTCAGGCTGGGCGCTGAGGAAAATCAGACACAGCCTCTGAACTCAAGAAACTCACAGGGGCGGCGCCTGTGGCTCAGCCAGCAAGGCACCGGCCCCGTACTCCGAGGGCAGCGGGTTCGAACCTGGCCCCAGCCAAACTGCAACAAAAAATAAAAAGAAAGAAACTCAGGGTACCACGAAGACTAAAATTGGCCTCACTTAGTTCTTGGGAAAGGTTGACTGGGGAGCTGAGCCACAACTGGGAGGTGCAAGGGAGTGACAATGCTTACAACTAGACCCAGAGAGAGGGCTCAAGGGATTGGAGCAGGGCCTCAAAGAGAGAGGACAAAATGGGGAGAAACGGTGTGCCAGCCATAAGGCACCTTGCAGGCAAAGGCCCGAGACAGGATGTTCGCAGGTCACTATTAGCACATGCACCACCTCTGTGTGATCCAGACGAAAGGGGCCTTTCCCCCAGAGCACACGTCCTCCGTCTCAGATGTGTGGCTGGGTGAGTGGGCACCAGGCAGTAGGCCCTGCCCTCCTCACTCCTTGGCCAGGAGCCCTCGTACAGTGAACAACCAATTCCACCACATGCAACAACCCTGAGTGTTTAAGAAAATGAAGAATTGAGCGGTGCCTGTGGCTGAAAGGAGTGGGGAGCCAGCCCCATGTGCTGGAGGTGGCAGGTTCACATCCAGCCCCAGCCAGAAAATGAAGAATCATTGGATGTTATTGGAATGTGAAGTCCATGGGGAGAAAGGTCCAGTGAGAAGTAAAGTTGGAAAGACCCGGTGGGGCCCTCTCCTGCTGCAGGGCTGCAGATTGACTGTGTGCACACGTCTGTCAGGATTGCCCGCCTGGAGTACGGATGGGGGCACAGAGAAGGTGCAGGCACAGAAGCTTCATCAGAAGGAGAGCTGAGATTGATGAGTGATGTCTGCCACGGGCAGGGACAGGGAGGGCACTGCAGAGGCAAATAACATGTGCTCTCCTTGTCTTGGAAGGGCCAGCAAGCAAAGGAATCCCAATTCATTCTGGTGGTGTTGCCAGGAGAACTTTCCTCACGAGAGGTTCTTGTGGGGCTGGGTTAGGCTGCAGCTCTATGGGCCTCCATCCCCTCTCACATTTAATCCTCTCTCAAATAAGCAAACAATGGAGATGGGGAAAAAATCCAACTTTGGCGTAATGAAGCTGCAGCAGCTTCAGCTTTGCTGAAACAGAACTGCCTCTGCCTCATACAGACAGAGCCTTGGGCACAGACACTTGCCCCCAAGGAGTTTGTGAGACAAGTGCATCTCTAAAAATTAATTTTTAATTGGCATACCCTTGCCATAGGAAGGAACAAAGGAGGGGAAGGAGGTGGTGAGGAGAAGGCTCCTTTTCCTCTTAGCACTCAACCCCCTTGTTCCCCCAGATTTCTCAGGGACTGTCTCTACCCTTGTTGTCCCCTGAAGTAGCTATGGACACCATGAGGATATTGAGCACTTGACGGCCAGTCTGAATTGAGATGAGTCTTAAATACTGACCAGATTTCTGCTCAGTGCCTGTGGCTCAACAGGCTAAGGCGCCAGCCACATACACCTGAGCTGGTGGGTTCGAATCCAGCCTGGGCCTGCCAAACAGCAATGACAACTGCAACCAAAAAATGGCTGGGCGTTGTGGCAGGTGCCTGTAGTCCCAGCTACTTGGGAGGCAGAGGCAGGAGACTCGCTTGAGCCCAGGAATTGGAGGTTGCTGTGAGCCGTGATGCCACGGCCCTCTATGCAGGGTGATAGCTTGAGGCTCTGTCTCAAAAAAAAAAAAAAAAAAAAAAATACTGACCAGATTTCAAAGACTTAGTTGTGAAAAAAAAAGAATGCAAAATATCTCACTGATAATTTTCATGCTAATTACTGGGTATATGTTGAAATGGTGATATTTTGTATAATTCAGTTAAATAAAATATAATATTCAAGTTTATTTCTTCCATTTCTTTTTACTTTAACGTGACTACCAGAAAATGTACAATTACTTATGTGGCCTGCTGTGTGTTTCTATGGGACAATGCTGCTCTCCATATTCTGCAGGTGATTCTGGCATGCACTGGGGCTGGGTCCAGAGGTTTGGGCTCTGGCCACCAACTTATGTCCCCAACCCACAGCATGACCCCTTCCTCTATAGCTCACGATGCCAACCTGACATCCCAGAAGAGAACCCTTGGTGTCTCATTACATGAGATCTGTGTTCTTTAAGGGAATCTCTTCATTTTATTTTATTAGACTTTGTTTTCTAGGATACTTTTACAGCAGAAAATGGAATGGAAAGTACTGGGGCTTCTTAAGTACTCCAGCCCCTCACACTCACAGATCCTACTATTGCTAACAGGTTCGCATTAGTATTACCATTAAATTGTTACAAGTGATAAGCCAATATTGATACTTTATCAATAAAGGAAGTCTTTAGTTTATCTTTGGGTCTTGCCATCCAAAGACTTTGACAAATGTCAGCGTCATACAGAATAATTTCACTGCCCTAAAAATCCCCCATGTTCCACCTACTCATCCCTCCCCACCTCCTCCCAGCTCTTGGCTCCACAGTTTTGCCTTTTCTAGAATGTCATATAGTTGGAATCATACAGGATGCAGTTTTTTCAAACTGGCTTCTTTCACTTAGCAATGTGGATTTAAAGTTTCTCCATGTCATTTCATAGCTTGACGGCTCATTTCTTATCTCTAAACAATATTCCATTGTATAGATGCACCCTGGTTTGTTTCTTCACTCACTTATCAAAGGACATCTGGTTGCTTCTAGGTTTTGTTTGTGTTGGGTTTTTTTTAATGGATTTTTAAAAGTTATATTCTTCAATTCTTACTCTACTAATGATTTACAAAAACAATAAAACAGTTTGGAGGTAGGGAGAGGAACTAAGCAATCTAATACCTTGATGGCAGATATGCAAATTTCTGTCCCTGTCGCCAAGGGTGTCCCTCAGATCCCCAAGGGACAGGGATACAAAAGATGCCGGCCCAGGGCCCTGGGACTCAGGAATGCCTCAAGAGCACCTGCTCCCTCCAAACCAAACTGCAGACACAAGACTTGCTGAACAACAGGGAATGTGGAGCTGGGGGGTACAATGATGGGACTTTTATCAGCTGAATACCAGCCAAGTAACAGGTTGCTACTCATGTGTTTAATCACTATCCTATGGGATCTAAATCACTAAGGCTAGTTTGAGCTCAGAGGGCACACAACAAGTTAAGCCAGAGCTCAGCTTGGAGGCCAGGCTGCCTGACCCCAACACCATGCATGTATATTCCAAAGTAGAGCATGCCTCACCCTAGGAACAAGGCCCTCAGGTCTGACACCTCTGGGATGTAGTATCAACCTCAATCCTTGAAGGTCTTACTCAAAATTTCCATTCCAACATCTTGTTATAAATGCAGTTTCCAAAAGTGTATTAATCCTATCTGTTCCTGTCAATTTCGTATCTGTAGTACCTCATAGAGTGCCTGTCACCTACTAGGCACTCAATAAATATTTGCTGAAAAAAATACATGGAGAAATGAATGAATAAATGGCACACAGTCTGTGCTTTCCAAGAACTCACTTCTCCATTCTGGAGAAGGAAAAAGAAGAGAAACATGCAAGGCTGGAGAGCGATAGAGGGTGCAGGTACCTGGTGTGCTTCCTTAATGTACTGGTGGGGCATTAAGGAGGGCTTCCTGGAGGAGGTGATGCTTATTCTGAGTCTTGAGAATGAGCTAGAATCAGGAGATGCGGTAAGGAAAGAAAATCCAAAGCAGAAAGGCAAGGAACAGGACAAGAAAGGTGGATGGGTGTAAGGGAAGCCAGAGATGTGGCAGGCAGAAGGCTGAGCCAACCATGAATAGCCTTGTAAGTCATGGGAAGAATCCTGGTCTATTGCACAGGTACAGGGTGATGGTTCCCAAAGGAAGGCAATGCATGTGTGGAGAGGGGAAGGCCCCTCCACCTGGACGGTGACCTGAACCCATAGAGAGCAAAATATAAAAGGAGTATGTGATCCCATGCAATAGAAAGGCTGCCGCACATCATGGTTAGCAGTGTCCCCTTTGACACCCAGGGATGGAGTTGGGGTTGGGGGCAGCTGTATGACTTCTGCTCCAGCAAGATGACTCCCATTCTACACCTGTGTCAAAAATTAAAAGCAAAAGATGAATGGTAACCACTTTTCTTCTCCCCAAATAACCCTTAGGAAATGGCCCATGGAGGTCATGAGCTTTCATCAGGCTCTTCTCATTCAATGACACCACTGGAACCATGCTGGCCCAGCATTACTTACAGAACTCCACTGTTCCATTTGTAGAAACAGAGCACAGTATGTTTTTGTGAAAACCCTCATGCTCCATTTGCTGGTTGTCTACCAGTTGAGATCAGCATTACCTCCTCCGGTGGACACATCAACCCAGATTGACAGTCACACTCCCCAGTCTGACATTCTTAGCTGTGTTGTGATTTTCATTCGCATTGGTAATTACTCTTTCCTTTTTCTTCTCTTGCTCTCTCCTGCTTTCTGCATTTAACCATTCTTCTCTTTACTTACATGAAACTGCTTTAACACTCCCTATAATCATACTTAATACTCTGTAAATTAATAGCTATTCTTCCACAGTTTGTGTCTCTCTCTCTTTTTTTTTTTTTTTTTTTTTTGCAGCTCCCATTGCCTCCCCCAGTTCTGCACATGCATCGTACGAGGTACACTCGCTGCATCTAAGATCCAAATTCATAAAAGTATGATGCGCGAAGAAACCATCAGTGACAGCCAAACAAGTTCCCTCAAGCCCCATCGCTTGAGGCTCAGTAACAGATGAGAGCACAAAGTATCTTCACGAGAGAGTATTTACAAAACTACTTTAAAAGAATTGCATGTCATTAATCACAAGTTCTTAAAAAACAGTCCTCTCTTATTTGTTCTAATCTAGCTAAATGGCCCTGGAAATACAGTCCGTGGTTTGCTCAATAAATGCAAGTTGAAAATCATAATGTCCTCATCCAATTTCCAACTCATACATCGTGTTATGGATTTTTTTTTCTCCCAGCATTTCTCCGGTCCACTAAATATTCCAGACATATGAGAGTCTTCATTTGATTCATTCTAATAACTTTTTTCATCAATATGACTTTTGAGAATGCATTGGTATAGCAAATTAAATATTATTTATGACTTTAATTTGTGTCCTATTTGGATTTTACATTCACAGGGCCAACTTGGCTATCATCATTATCATATTGTTTTAGACTACTCCTAAAATTAAAATCCATTCTTGTCTTTAAATGTTTTATTGTGCTTGTCGTTCTTGTTTTGTGCCGTACCGAACATGATTAATTCTGTTAGCCAAGTGCATATGGCCTGCCTGGCCACCATCCATTTCCTTCATCACGGCTGCCTGCAATGAGCACTTTATTATTACTTTTTTCATCTTTTCAATTACCAGATGTGCTTCCCCATTCTTGGGGCCTCTGCACCATCCAAATCCAAACCTTTGCTGTGACTTTGGGGGCCTGTGTGATGCGGCCCCGGCGTCAGCCTTATTCTGTACCTCTCCCCCCTCCTTCCTTTGCCAGCCCCGACTCCCTCCACCTCCGCCTCCTCTTAGCTGCTGGGACTCATCAAGCCTCTCCCCACCTCTGAGCCTCCCTCTGCCTTCAATGTGCTTCCCTCACTTTTTTCATGACCTGTTGTTCATCCTTCAGGACTCCTCAGAGAGGTCTTCTCATACCCTTCTCTAAATTAAACTTCATCTCTACTATCTCCCCCAGGTTTCTGTATCCCAGGTTCCCATCTTTTCTCCTGTTCACATGCATTTCTATCTGTGGTATTTGTTAATTAATTGCATGTGTATTGTCTATCTCTCTGCTGCATCAGGACACAAGATTTTACCTGCCTTGTTCATTGCTATGTACCAGGGACTAGTACAGTCCAGAAACCTTGGGGGTCCCATGGGAAAGAGAGAGAAAGGAAAGGAAAGGAGGGAAGGAATTTTTAGAAAAACATCCCAAACCCCAGGCACCCAGATATTCTTCAGGAATCTTCTCTCCCTTCCTGCTCCCTTCTAGAATATCCAGGGTGAGTAGAGAATGACAAGCATTTGCTGGTGAGTCTGGAACATGCAGAAATAAGTATCAAGGCAATTAAGAGAGTGCTGGGGTCCCAGGGCCCCTTTGGGAGATTTCTTTCTGAGGATAGAATTACAATAACACTGCACTGAGGATTAGCAACACCAGAAAGGGTTGCAGTCTCTTCTTTACCATGAAGTCTGTAGAAAGAGGCTCAAGTACACTCAGATCTTGGCTGTTAAATAACCATCCAGCACTGAAAGGAACCAAGCCTCCTTAGAAAAATGGTGACTTCAGGGATTGGGCAGGAAAAATACAAGACGAGCCTGGAATATTTTATTGTGCCAAAAAGTCAAAAAGTGCTCAAAGAATGATAGGAAGGTGTCCAAAAGACATGGGACCCAGTTTTAAAGTATTCCCACTGGCCAAGTCTGATATCTTTGAGCAATTAAATAAATGACAATAGTAATCAATTATAACCCACCAAATAAAGTAAATTAGAATCTGTGGGACATTCTGATATTTTAAAAAATGAATAAAGAAGGAAATAGACCAGAAGTAAAAGACAAAATCACCATGTGATCAGAAATCCAGGCACACCTGCCTTTAGATGCCAGTTCTGCCAAGTAGGATATATCCAGGAAGAGGTGCTCAGCTGGTATCAGCCATCCCTACCAGTCTGTAAACAGGGGTAATGTTAGCTCTTTGCCCTAGAGCTGCTCACAGGGCTGTCGCAGGGAACACAAGAGTGGTCAGCACAAGAGAAGTACTAAGCCCCATGCTCAACACTGAGGAAACACACATGACCGTCTTCTTCTTGACATTATCATGATGTTTTTTTGTTTTTACTGCCCCAGACACTGACAGCAGAGGCCTTGATGGAACAACTTCTGAACTGTCTCTCTTCCTTTAGAAGGATGCATTCTAGGATCTAGGAGAACCTCATCTCACCCAGGGATTCTTGTGTGTCTCCCTACAGTAAAATGCAAAGCAGCCAGTGCCAAGGGGATTGCTCTACAGCTCCTATAAACGCTCCCCTTACACATTGGACCTTCTCAGGGCTGGCAGCGAGGAGCCCCATAACTGACTAAATAAGGCAGGGTGGAGCCAAGCCTGAAGTCTCCTCAGATCCCAAAGTAGTGGTTGTTCCTGGTAGCTGTGTCACTCTAAAAGAAAGAGTGTTCAGGGAACCACAAAGAGGGGAATTGTGGCTTCTAAGAACTTCACAACTTGCTCAGATACCCATAGAGGACCTAGAACAATCTCAGCTGCCCTTTTCCACCATTCATGTTACTACATCCTTACGGCAATCTTAGGCATCAAGCCCTATGGCTGGGTCCTTTGAACAGAGGACCGGGACTTGCCTGGGGTTACACAAAGAGTAAGCGTCAGAACTACCACCTGAGCCAGGGGTCCTCAAGCCTGGGGAGAAGCCCAGAGGAGCTATGACAGAGAAGCAGTTCCAGGTAGAAGAAAACCCAGAGTACTGGCTTATGGAGAAAAATCTCAGATAAGTCAAGGGAAAGCAAAGTGACAGTGGCTTCATGGGGCCAAGACATTTGTTCAAATGAAAAGGACTTTCCTATTTGAAGAATGACTTGAACTCTGATTGGCCTGGGTTAGAATAATAGCTCTGACATTTAGTTGTATACCATCTTAGACAAGTTAATTTACTTCGTTGAACTTTCTGTTTCTTCATCTATAAAATGGGCTTATATTAGTCCCACTAAGAAGGAGATTGGTGAGTGTTAGTTCTATTCCCTCTTACACGTTGCACAAAAAACCATGGTTATAAAAGGAGAAACAACTAAGGAGTAACATCTGTAAAACACCTACACAATCATCTCATTCCATTCTAGCTCAACCTGTGTTAATCCTATTTTACAGACGATGCAGTATATGCCATATGATTATATGGGGCATTCAATAAGAATAAAATGAGATATAGCACATTCAAAGTTGCCCTATGCTTTAGCAACCTGAGAAATCAGAACACATCTGACAGGTGATATGCTCTTACAATTGAATGGCAGCATTTTTTCTTTCTTAGAACATAAAATAAACAGTGCATCCAACAATGAGTAATACCTTCGATATGAGGAAATATAGTAATGACTATTAAATTTTTCTTATTTAGTACTTCCTATATGCTAGGAATTGTGCTGAGTATTTAATGGGCAAAGCTAATTTAATTCTCAAAACAGTTCTATGTAGAGATGGTGGACAAAAAGGATTAGTGAGCTGAGCTCTCCTAGAAAGACTGGGGAAAAAGAGAGAACCCAACCAGGTTCTCTGTGGGGACCTTACCCAGAGTGATAACCCAGGGAACACAGTGAGGAGGTGGTGAGCTGGATATAGCATATGATCCAGAGGGGTGGAAACCTGATGAGTTAGGCAAGTGATTACAACAGGCTGGGACTGGCTGTCCCCCATGGAGGTCTGGGATGGGAGGAAGTCTTTCCAGAGTTTTCAGTTGTTGGGGGAAGCTGCACCTTGAGTGGAAAACTAGGAAGAGTGGATAGATGCAAAGAGTATACAGCAACCAGATTTCAGTGCCAGTTACAGTGGATGTGCCATGGGTTTGGTGGTTGGCCAGGCAGCCATACTGAGAAGGTCTCAGGGCTGGGGGCTGCCATTGTGGGAAGGTCATGAGAAGGTCTTGGCAGGGACCTAAACTACGGCCATCTTAATTCTGCCTGATAGGGTCAGAACTCCTCTTGGGACAAGGTGAGGGACTCCTGCACCTGATGGGAACTGAAGTCAGGGGCCTCTGTGAGACCTGCCGCTGAAGGATTGTTGTAAGCTTTAAGATCCCAACCTAGCAGGGTCTAAATGCTAAGGAAACAATCAGGCGATTGCTGAAGGCAACTAAGTTTGGAATGAGAACCACAGAGGTTGCTGGCTGTGCTTTCTGTCTCCTAAAAAATCCACAGTGCCACCTAGTGTCCTGGTGGTATATTGCAACATATTGTCATTAAGAGGAAGGACTTCTGTTTCTTTGGCTTTGGTCAGCCTGAGGACACTTTAAGACCTAAGCTCTGAGATGAAGGAATTTGAAACAAAGGAGGCAGTGAGAAGGAAAAAGGAGAACAAAAAAGTGAATAAGAAGAGAAAACACAGGAGGAGGAACCAATAAAAATTTGGGCAATATGAAAAGCCAAAACAGAGGAACTTCCCCAAGGATCCATGAGGCAGCTACTTCAGAAGAC
Organism: Perodicticus potto; assembly: GCA_963574655.1. Classification (NCBI taxonomy): domain Eukaryota; kingdom Metazoa; phylum Chordata; class Mammalia; order Primates; family Lorisidae; genus Perodicticus; species Perodicticus potto. Next base: position 49,821 of record CAUYRH010038265.1, on the reverse strand, counting down.
TCTACCTCCACCTAATCTTTGATAAACCAAACAAGAACATAGACTGGAGAAAAGAATCCCTATTCAATAAATGGTGTTGGAAGAACTGGATGTTCTTCCAACTGAAACTGGACCTGCACCTCTCACCACTTACAAAAATTGACTCAAGATGGATTAAAGATTTAAACCTAGGCCAGGCACAGTGGCAGGCTGAGGCAGATAGATTGCCTGAGCTCACTGGTTTGAGACAAGCCTGAGCCAGAGCAAGACCCCATCTCTAAAAATAGCTGGATGGTGTAGCAGGCACCTGTAGTCCCAGCTACTTGGGAGGCTGAGGCAAGAGAATTGCTTGAGCCCAAGAGTTTGAGGTTGCTGTGAGCTATAACGCCACGGCACTCTACCTAGGGTGACAAAGTGAGTCTCTGTCTCAAAAAAAAAAAAAAAATTTAAATCTAAGGCCTGAAACAATAAAAATCCTTGAAGAAAGTGTGGGCAAAACTTAAAGATATAGGCCTGGGGAAAGATTTTACGAAGAAGAATTCTGTGGCAATTGTGATAATAACAAAAATAAACAAATGGGACTTAATTAAACTGAAAATCTTCTGTACAGCTAAGGAAACAACAACCAAAGCAAATGACAACCATCAGAATGGGAAAATGCATTTGCATATTATGAATTAGACAAACGCTTAATAACTAGGATCTGTAGAGAACTCAAAATAATCAACAGAAAAAGACCCAACAATCCCATATATCACTGGGCAAGAGACATGAATAGATCCTTCTCTAAAGAAGACAAATGAATGGCTAACAAACATGAAAAAATGCTCATCGTCCCTAATTATCAGAGAAATGCAAATCAAAACCACTCTGAGATATCACCTAACCCCAATGAGAATGGTCCACAAGACAAAGTCTCAAAGCTGCAGGTGCTGGCATGGATGTGGAGAAAAGAGAACACTTTTATACTGCTAGTGGGACTGCAAACTAATACAACCTTTTTGGAAGAAAGTATGGAGAATCCTCAAAGAACTTATATTAAACCTCCCATTTCATCCTACAATCCCATTACTAGGCTTTACCCAGAAGAAAAAAAAATCCTTTTATCATAAGGACATTTGTACTAGACTGGTTATCACAGCTCAATTTATACTCACCAAAATGTGGAAACAGCCTGCATACCCACCAACCTAGGAATGGATTAATAAGCTGTGGTATATGCATACCCTGGAATACTCTGTAGCCACTAAAAAAAGATGGAGACTTTACACATTTTGTATTAACCTGGATGGAGGTGGAACATTCTTCTTAGTAAAGCATCATAATAATAGAGAAGCAAAAATCCAATATACTCATTTCTATATGAAGGCAGTAGATGAGCTAATACAAAGGGTGGGGTAAGGGAATGAGCAAGTTGGGAGGTGGGGGGAGGGAGAGTGATGGGGTGTCATGGTGTATGGCACACCTCTTAGAGGAGGGACACAATTATAAGAGGGACTTTATCTAACAAATGCAATCAGTGTAACCTAATTCTTTGTACTCTCAATGAATCCCAAGTAATAAAAATAAATTTTAAAAATGCTAAGAATAAAAATAACTTGTAAAAAATTCTATGTGATATATTCAACTATAACCATTTCACCAACAAAGAAAGTAAAACTCAAAATGATTAAGTAACTTGCACAAAAATCACACACCTAATATCTTAACCAATGAGAGAGAGAGAAACGATTGATAGATAAATTTTATATACTGTATATGTACCTCACATACACATAAATTCATTATATACTAAGAGATTTATTATACAGGTGGCCATAAGGTTGGTGTGCAAATTTAAATTGCACATGAACTTTATGAACACTGTATATGCACACATATATTTATGTTATATCTATTATATATGTAATATATATTTATATAAAATTAATATGTACACAGGGTATCCTTAAGGTTCATGTGCAATTTTAAATTGCACACTATTATAAATTGTACACAAACTTTATAGCCACCCTGTATATTTTGCATATACATAAAGAGTGTATGTTTCATGTTTTTGGAACTAGAGAGATAAATATCAGGAAAAAGCTATTAAAATAATCAAAAGTGTTTGCTTCTGGAGAATAGGAAGCAAGAGTAGGAGGTTTGGACAGGGGGCTATAACTTTTCACTATGAGCCAAATAGAACAATTTGACGCCTAGTAAAGAACTTTATGCTCATCCTCTCTCCCTGGAAGATCATCACAGGACTAAGATTCACTGTGCCCTAACCAGAGAAAAAATATACACTTGAGGTATGACATGGCCCCTGTAGACCTCTGCAGTCTCATCCCAACCCACTGTCCCCAGCCCCAACACTGGCCTGCCAACCTCTGTCCCACTTCGGGGGTATGGCAGGCTCTTCCCATTGCTCTGGACACCCTCCACCTTCCCACATTCCCCACAGCTGGTTCTGCCATCTCCTGCAAATTTAATTTGCAGGTATGCCTTCCTGCAAAGATGCAGCCTTCCTTGACATACCATTTAATCAGGCCCCTTATTCCATTTTCTCCTATCACTTATCAAACCATAATAGTCATCAAAGTTTTAAATTACTGTATGTATTTATTTGTTGGTTTACTTGTTTGATGTGTCTTGTTACTCAATAGAGTATAAGCCCCATGTGGGAAATGAGTCCCCTAAGTCCATTTTATTATAAATTTCATCTCAGGAGCCTTGCAAATAGCAGGTTCTCAACTAAATGAATGAAAAAAGAATTGTGGTGGCTGCGTTTCCACAGAGGCTACTGTCTTTACAGTAAAGCTCCCCAATGAGTTTCACCAGATCTTCACTTAACAGAGTCCCTGGGCATTAGAGAGTCTCTAATTCAGGCATTAATATGGAAGCATAGCATTGGTTATTTTTCAGGGTCCCAGAGTTCATAGAAGTTAACACTTACATACAGCACTTCTATGGTCTTAATGTGTGTAACTCTAACCTACAAGGTGATGGTGTAAGGAAGCAGGACCTTTGGGAGGTGATTAGATCAGGAGAGTGGTGCCCTCAGATTAGGGTTAGTGCCCTTATGAAAGAGGCCTCAAAGAACTAGCTTGCCCCTTCAACCCTGTAATGGCATAGCCAGAAGGCACCATTTATGAACCAGGAAGTTGGCCCTCACCAGATGCTGAGTCTTCCAGCACCTTGATCTTGGACTTCCCAGCCTTAAGAACTGTGAGAAATAAATTGATGTTGTTTGTAAGCCACCCAGTTTATGACATTTTGAAAGAGCAGAGCCCAAACGAACTAAACTAGCACTCACTCTCTGCCGGATGCTGTCCTAAGCAATTTACACACACTCATTGCATTCTCATCACAACTCTACTAAGTGGGTACATTTCTAATCCCCATTTCACAGTTGAGAAAACTGAGTCAACAGAGAGCCTAAGAGAGTTTCCCAAGTTCATGGAGTTATTCAGACCCAGGGAGTCTTTACAATGCACAATGTCCGTGAGGAATTCAAAGTCAGGTAGAAAACTTGGGCCGGAGTATATCTTCGAAAAAGCAATAGTCACCACTTATGAGCCCTCAGTGTATACTAGAAACACTCTGGGGCACTTTCATACTTTGCTTCCTTACTCTTCCAGTGCCCCCATCAGATCACGTTAGCATCCCCACTCACAGTTGCCAGGGTCCTCAGTGCTCACTCAGCAGGTGCGTGGAAAGCTGCCATGTGAACCCAAGATTCCCTGCCCTTTTGAAAGCTCATATGCATTTTCTGCCACTTCTTGTACTTTTGTGCTAGAAGAAAAGGATGATGTGGGAAAGTGGCAGAAAAGAAAAAGAAAGATCAGCCAGCTTCTCCACCACACATTTCTAACGGCAGGGAGGTAAGTGATAAAGGGTATGTGAGCATCACACCGGCTTCCCCAGGGGAAGCCAGCATGCCCCCTTTGAGAGTAGGCTTCGGCATCATTGAAACAACAATTCTCATAATCCTTGTGTAATGAAGAGTAAGGTAAAACAATCATTTTTCTTTGTTTTCTAAATTTTCATACTTGCAAGGACATTTTTCTTCTCAGAGGAAGGTGGTTAAGGTCTCCCTTGACAGAACCCTGGGACTATTTCTGGGCAGGTAAGTCAGCATCAGTCCTTTACTCCCCACCCCTGTGCTCGGACTCCAATATGCCAGAAGCACGACTGCAGGGGCCGAGGTAGGACTCAGAGCTGAGCCCCACAACCAACTTGGCAAATTCCAGGGGGATGAGGGAATCTACCAGGATGGGAAGATCCTAATCCATTACGACTGTTGTTCTTGTACAAGGGGAAATTAGGACACAGACGTGCACAAGGGGAAGAGCAGAGTTCTGCTGCCACAAACCAGCAAGCTACTGGAAGTCAGGGGCAAGGCCTGGAACAGACCCACCCTTTTCTAGCACCATCAGAGGGAGTGTGGCCCTGCCCTCATCTTGATCGTGGACTTCCAGACTCCAGGACTGTGAGAGAATGAACTTCTGTTGTTTAAGCCACTCAGTTTGTGGTACTTATCATGGTGGCCTCAGCAGACTCGTGCACTGTTCATTCCTATGTGATTTGAATCGGGTATCACAGTATCGCTTCGGGAAACTAATACGGTCTCCATTTCACAGACGGAGAAATTGAAGCTCAAGGAGAAAGAGTTGCCAGCAGACCTCATGGCTGGTAAGAGGTAGAGGAGGACTAGATTCAGCTCAGGCTTCCCTGTGATCCCCAGGGACATGTGGCAGTGGGAACCTGGTGATTTCGTCTGTGGTTTCTAGGCAAGGGCTAAACGAAGGGCCTCAGAGGGGCAGCTAAGAGCACCCTCCAGCTGAGGCCCTGGATGGGGGGAGGAGGCCTGGGAAGCTGCCGGCCTTTCCAATTAGCTGGTAACTGTCCTCGGGGACTGTCCTCACCTTTCTCGTTGTGTCCTTTGCCACATGCTTTGCTCAGGAAAAGTTAAGGCATATTTTTAAAGTCCTCTTGTTAGATTTGTCCCTGTGGAAAACATAGACCCCACTGTGGGAAGTCCTGATCTCTATGGGATGTTTCAGGGCCTGTTAGGGACCAGGACCTCTGAGGGCTATTCTTTGCACAGAGACCTGGGTGGGTTTTCTTGGATGTAGCTGGAGACATCTCCATCCCAGCGGCTGTGGCACCTCGGCCAGGTAGAGTTAGTGGATCTCTCTCTAGGACATGGCCGGGGGGGGGGGTTCTGCTCTTAACTGTGCAAGCAGCACCATGAACCTCAAAGTGGCCCACCCCTCACCATTAGCACTGCACCCTCCTCCTGCTCGCCTGACTCAGCCTCTCTTAGTCCACAGCTGGGCTGAGTCACAAGAAGTGTTCAGAAGGGGGAGGAGAAAGGAGATGCCTGGCAGGGCAGAGCAGCATGGGCAGGGAGGGGGGCTCTGCAGCCTCCTCCCCACCTGATGTGGTTTAGCCAGGTGAGCCTTGCCTCCACCCCACCTCTTCTGACCAACAACTGATCCTCCTTCAAAATTAGTTCAGGCATTGCCTTTTCAAAGCCTTCTGGGCCCCCAGCCACCACACACAGCCTCGGTAGGTGCCCTTGGGCCCACTCATCCCTTTTATTATCAATGCCTTGATGTTGTTTACCGGGGGGGCTGTGGTGTAGAGGCCACTGAGAGTTGCATCTTTATAATGATGTCTTAGAAGTGACCTAAGGGGCAGTCCCGCAGGCTGGCAGAAGACTGCCTGAGAGGGGGCCTGAACTCCATCACTCATTATTCTATGAGGGCATGAGGCAGTTATGTGATAAGTGGGGATGCTGGCCATGGGACCAGCCTGCCTGGATTCAAATCTTGGGTCTGCTATTTCCTAGCTATATAGAATCTTGAGTATGCTGTTTTAACTCTCAGTGTCTCAGGTTCCTCATCCATAAAACAGCAAGAAGAGAAGCGATTCACAGGGACATTAGGCGGCTCAAATCCATGTAAGGCACTGGGAACCTGCCAAGTGCAAAGAGCTTGCTCAATAAATGGCAGCTCTTCCCATCACCACTAATCTAACCCCCACCTCTCTCTCCAACCCCCCAGCTTTGAATGCCTGGTGCCCAACTCTAGCACAAATGATGTCCCCTCTGCAGAGAAGTCCCTTATTTACAAAACAGTTCTGTGGTACACCTCAGATTGCCATGCTAAGTCTTCTCTTAGTCTTCTGGACTATCCCTGGAGTCACAAACACACCAGCATGAAGAGGCAGGGAGGCCATAGTGCAGGACAGTGACCACTTATGCCACTGGAAAAGCAGAAACATTTGTGGAAGGTTCGAAACTGCTTTCAGAAACCTTTCGGGCTAGTCTGTTTATCCACATCCAGGTAAGCACTTTATTTATGCCCAGAAAGCTGAAAGATGTCAATTAGGTTCCAGCTCTGTAACAATGCCCCCTTCGATCATTCAGATCCCATCCTCCCCAAGGAGAAACTCTTGTTAGCAGCTTTGCGAGTTTGGGGACAGGAAATAATCAGAAGCAGGTGGGTGGGCCCCTGCCAGCACAGACCTTGCTTCTCTTTTCTCCAGAAGCAGCCCCGTGGCCCTCTCTTCCCCCACCTCCCTCCTGCCAGGTTCGCCTACTATCCCTGGGCAGGTGGAGCAAATGCTCATCATCTCCCTAATTGTTGAACAGGATAATATGCTGGATTTCAAATAATTAGGTTGATGATAATGAGGGTTTGATGGTTTCTGTGCAATTAGATGGATGGACACAAACACTTTGTTTTTAACCTTTGGTGAAGCTAATGACCTCAGGTGGGAATATGGCAGCGCTGCATTTTGAAAGGAGGGGGAAAAATACCCTGGGAACCTCAGAGAAAAGAAGTCACAGGGTGGGCTCCTTCCTTCCTGCAGATTCGTTGCTCTGGATACCTGGCCAGATGTTCCCTAAACATCAATAACAAGGGCTTTCAGACCAAGAGGAACGTGACATCAGAGGTTCCAGCTTGCTCTGGATTTGAATTTATTCTGCAACACTTCGCGACTCTGTGACCTAGAGCAAGCCACTTAACCCTGCTGGGTCCCAGGTCTTCATCTATAAAATATAGATGATAATATCTACAGCACAGGGCTGTTGTGAGTGTCTGGCACCCAGTAAATGTGTGATAAAGATTTGGTGAGGGTGGGAGGAGCAGGGGAAGCTCAGTGCAAGAAGTATCAAGAAGTCAGGGCATGGCAGAGTCAGAAATTGGCAGTGGGTCCCTTTCATACAACAAAGCAGAATGGGCATCTTGAAAGGTTCAGGTAACAGTGGCTATTTAGAAATTCCCTAAAAACAAAACAGAAAAAAAAGAAGCCACCAGCTTTATTAACGCTTGGAAGATTAGAGTCATGGTTCCACCATTACTGAGCCATGGGGCCTTGAGAGAACTCCCTTCCTTTCCATGAGCCTTGGTTTTCTTGTGCAGTCAAGCAAAGCACATCTCCATCTCTCCTGACAGCATGTGAGTACCAAGATCTGCAAGGTCAAAGTAGGCATCAGAGACCTAGAAACCACATGAATGGGGCAGGGCAGTCAGAAGATGTGGTGGCTGTGATGCAGGTGTCAGGTCAAGTTGAGAGAAGATGACCCAAGCTCTGGGCAAGTGAACGGTACTGGGCAGGGGTTTGCCTACTGAGTACACATCTTCTGAGCTATTGGCCTGTTCAGGGTCCAAGGCCCATGCTTGGGACACAGAAAGTAATAATATCCAGTGCCAGCCAGGTACGTTGTCACAATATACAGTGACAGGCCACCTAAGTGAAATTTGAAGGGCACATAGATGACAGAATAATCGACTAATCCAGGACTGGAAGGGCTTCCTGGAAAGTTTCAGTCTGGGTCTTGAAGACAAATCGACGTGGCCCCACTCCAGACTGGGAGTCAAGATTAAGATTGCAAACTTCTATGCATGTGGGTGACTCATAGGAATCTATTTCCCCTTAATTCCAAGAGGGGGAAAATTATTCCTGGCAACTTAAATCATGTGAAAAGCCAATTTCTTCTGCCTCACAATTCTGAATACTAACCTGCTCAGTAACCTCTACCAGGAGTCACCAGCACTGTCAGAAGGAATGCACCCCAAGGCTGATGTCTGTCAGCACCCTGGACAGAGGCATGGCTGCCCTCTGTGCCCCAGCAGTGTTCCTGGCATGCAGCTCTTTCCTACATGCCCACTTGGGTTTTTACAAACTGTCTTCCTTGCCCATACTCTCATATTACGACATTCTGTGGCACTATGATTAAACTTGGTGCTAAGTTTTGCTAGAATCCATTCAAATGCATGCGGCCACACTTAGAGATTTTTTTTTCAAAGTGTCATTTTGATCCAAATTAGCAGAAGCCCCAAAGATGAAAGGGTGTTCTGACTTCCTCTGTGAGTATGGAAGTAGGAGGCTGGAGCCCACCTGGGCTCGGATCCTGGAACCAAAGGGAAAAGAAGGGCAGATGTTTAACTGAAGGCAAAGACCTCCAGACTCCCCTGGGCCTTGGGTGAGTCCCAGGCTGATGCTTCCTATAATCCCCCATTATAGGTTAGAAGCCCCAGGGGCCTTGCTACAGTTAGCCCTGCCTCCTTTCTGGCCCTAGAAGCCACCTTCCCCAGAGGAGATCAAGGTGGCTTCAGAGAAAACCTTTAGCCAGGACCATGGAAGAATACAGCTTCCCTGCTAAAAACTCAAGACCAGCCTGAGGAAGTGACACACTCACTCAATCTCACCCAAGTCCAACATCTGTTTCCAAATGAAATGGTGGAACTCAGTACTACAGCAAAAGTTTTGTTGGGAGCCCTGAACTCTTGTTTGCAAGCTTGCCTTCCTTCAAGAATCACCAAGCCAGAAGAGGCAGCAAGAAAAGTTGCTCTGATGCTGTAGGAATCCCCAAAAAGTCTATTGCTGCCAGAATAGAGCTGGGGTGGAGGGGGTTGGGAGTTGCTCAACCCAGTCCCCAGGCAGAGAGGCTGTGGCTTCATGGAGCAGCCACTAACCCAGAAGTCAGAACCTGTGGTGCTCTTCCTGTTGGCATCACTTTCCTGATTACCCAGTGTCACTCCGTGAGCCACCCTAAGGACTTGTGCCCTGTGTTCACGACACCTGCCTGTCTTGCAGGGAGGCCAAGCAGGTTGTGGGGCCCCAGTGACCCTTCACCACACTTCTCTTTTCCCTTGTGCCTCACTGGATAAAACAGCCCCATGGCATCCCTTAAGTGCCCACTCATTTTTAATTTGGGAAATATTGCATTGCTCCCAGTAAATCTTCAGTGCATATCAGCCACTAGCATTATAATTAGAGCACCTGCCATGCACTGTGTAGACATTAGGACTATAATGATGGACACAAGAATCTCGTAGTCAGCTGTCAAATGCCTATATTTTATGGTGTCATCTCACCTAATAGACAGTAACTTCTCAATGTGCTAACTCCACAGAGCAGCACCACAGCTAACATGCAGCAGGTGCTCATCTTAGCTAGCTGCATAAAGACAACTGAAACTGTCTTGAAAATACTGTAGAGTGCTATAAGGATGTGAATTGTTATTAACAACAGGAACGACAATGTTAAATTCCCTAGCCATCTGCCAGAGATATGAAAAACAGAAGAAAGGGCAAGAAGATGCCCTCACGCTTCAGTTTGTGGAATGAAGGGTTGGGGGCGTCCTGATGATATAAAAAGGCTGATCCAATCAGCTCCTCTGGGTTCATTTCACTGGGGGTGGCCAAAGAGACCTCATAGGGGAGGGGGCATTTCAGCTTGGAGGTAGGGAGACAAGCCATGGGGCTCATGTTTTAGGGGGGTCTGAGGGCACAGATAAGAAGCCAAGATTGGTTGGGTTGACCAGATAGATTAGTTGGTCCCTTCCATCAGATCACACTGCTCTTTCTTTAACAAACACTCTCCCAGGCCCCTCCAGAATTAGGATCTGTGAAGAAGTCCAGGAACCTCTCTATGTAACCAGTTCCTCAATAGGATTCAGATGCAAAACTAGACCTCTGAATGGATCCCCCAAGTTCATAATAAGGTGAGTAAATGGGATTACAGGCTAAGGACCGACCATAATGGCTCTTGGAAGATGCTTTAATCTGAAGGCATGCTAGAGCCACAGAAGGCTTTGGAGTGCAGAAGAGGCCCCATCAACTCCGTGAATGTAGGTTATAAAATGTGTTGGAGGAGAGGAGAAACTGGAGGCAAAAAGCCCTCCTGGGTAGCAGTCACAATAGTCCAGGCATGAAGTAATGAGAAAGAGGGGATGGAATTGAGAAACTCCATGGAATAGAATTGATGGGACTGGGTGACTGACTGGATGTGGAGAGGATTAGGGCAGTCAAAGATGCCTTATTCAAAATGCCTTTGGTGTTTTTAATATAAAACGTAAATACAAACATGTGTGACCTTATATTCTTTAATACTTATCTGACTTGAAGAAAGAGATCCCTATCTCTCAGCTCCCAAAGACTTAGGATGGCTCAAGACAATATTAATAATGATGTATTTTATAGTATATGAACTTTGCCATCTGTGGTACTAACATCAAAAAGTCAATATGAGTAAATCGACAAGCTTGTCAATGAACAAAATTAATTTTCTTTTTCTGCTGCATCACTAAACATAATTTCAGTATGTCATGGTAATATTTGCTGCCGATTATCATGGTCATGAGATAAGACAGTCAAGTTAAAATATGGAAAGAAACGGGTGGCTATTTTATATATAGCTTCTAACACACAAGAAGCACATACATGCTGGAAAGGGCATTCGTTCCAACAGGTACACAGCCCCCAACATCTTGTCCCAGAATTTGTCACATTTAGAGCTGAGAGACCTCCACCCTTTGAACGTGAGAAAATGGATTTTAACACATTGCCCAGTTTTAACCTATACCCAAGTGTTCTCTAATAGAACAGATGGCCAAGCCTAGGACAAGACATTGGGGATCAGAAAGTCCAGCCTCCTCATTTGAAAAATAAGGAGAAAGAGGTTTATAAAGGATGCCACATAACAGAGCCAGAATTTGAACCCCCAGCTTTTCAACTCTGGAATCCTGTCATATGGGCAGATCCTCCTGGCACAGAGGAAGTGGAAAGAAGGGCTGCCTCTAGGACCATTGTCTATGGAAAGAAAGCAGAGATGCTTCATCAGCCAGAAAGAACACACAGGTAAGAGTGCCAGCTCATTCATGCTGTCAGCCGATCTCTGGGCCCCTACCACACACAAACACTGTCTTACTTTTGGGGAGCACAACAGATGACCAAATGCACAAAGCCCTCATAGAGCTCATTGTTTGCTGGGGAGAGATCAAAAGTACATAGTGAATGAATAGATAAACAAAAAAATGCACATCATGGTGAATGCGCTGTAGGAAATCAACAAAGGGCTGATGGAGAAGACAGCTGGGGCTGGCCCAGTATGGATGGCAGGGACCTCCTTGAGGAAAGGACTCCTAGTTTCTGAGGATGAGAAACTGAGTCACTCTTTCCAGATACACAGAGAAGGAAGAGCAGCTACCATTTCCAGGGTGCTTCTGGCATCTCTTTGCTGAGCATGACCTTGTCTGGACCTCACAACTGCCCACCAGGGTAGGTTCCACTCTCCTCATGGTACTGACAAGGCCACTGAGAGTCCATAAGAACCGTGACAATCCAAGAGGTGGGTCCAGGTCCCAGACCCCATCTGTCTGACACACAATTCTGCTAATAAATTCAACATCTCCTGTTTGGGTTGTACCTTCCTCTCTACCATCAACTTTCTAGAACACAGGCCTTGTAACAGCCCTCACAGCCATGAGACGAGAGTTCACAGGTTCTCTCAGGAGCCAGCGTAGGGCATCAGAATGAATGTGGGCTGCAGGACCTGCTGAGAGCCACCATGGTGGCTGAGGGTGAGGCTTTAGTAAACCACAGGTCTTGCTGGGCCTCACTTTCTTCACCTCTAAACCTGGAGCCACAACATTCACCCTGGTGACATCACAGGCTCGTAAGACAATGGCATGGATGAGACAGTTTATGAAAAGTATCAGCTTGCACATGGCCTTGGCCATAACATGATCTGGTGGTGGGGGTGGCGGGTGGGTGGTGGTGGTGAATGTGTTAAGTGCCTGTGATATACCAACCACCCGATAGCATCTATGTCCTCATCTATATCCTCAAGATGAAGACTCAGAACAGCTAACTGACTCGTCTGAGCCAAAGTCAAAGCTAGAAAGCAGGTCCTTCTGAAGTCAAAGCCCACATTCTGCCATGCTAAGGAGAAATACCCTCATCCTTGACCCAGGCAAACACCCTTCGTGCCACCTCTCTGCCTCTTCTGTCCACTGCCTTCCCAGGGTGCCCATGGGGGCTTCTCTGAGGTGCCCGGGCAGAAGGAAGAGCAGCAGCCACTGATATGTGGAACCACTAGATGATGCTTTTCTCCCAAACTGAAACCCAGTGGCTTCACAAACCCTCTCCCCACAAAACACGTCCAGCTCCGGGCCACATCTACCTGCTTTTTTCTTTCCTTGCCAACAGAGGAAATTGCCTCGTGAAAACCAGTGGCCTTTTTTATTTTCCCTCAATGGTTGGAAGGGTTTTTTTGCCTTCTGGTTGACAATGTGGATGACAAAGATGGATTTCCTAAGCAAATATTTGTGTTGTTTGTAACCGTGTTTGTGCAGCAGGAAGCAGGCAGCGGGATAATGGAGCTCCTTTGGGAGAGGAGCAGAGACTCATATGACCATTTCGACTCTCAAGTCCCTGCCTAATGGACTATTGAACAACAGAGAACCCACACGGCTTTGTCTCAGAGGGTCCCTATTCAACATGCAGCAGTCCCCAATTAACCCCGGGCTTAGAAACCAGCGTGGCAAAGCAACTCTCAGGCCGCGCCTGAAAAGGGCTACATTCATATGATATAATTGCTCCCCTCCCTGGAAAAGGCCAGCATGGCCAGCATCTGAGCAGTGGACGTCAGGCCCCTCAGCGGCCAAGAATCAATTTTCATTCTCAAGGTGATACACCTCCATTTCTAAGTTACCAGGAACCTGACAATGACCCCAGTGGGTGAGGCTTATCAGGCCAGAGTCTTCAAATGACTCCTGGGTTGCCTGCAAAATAGGTCCATGAGTGAAGGCAGCAATGAAGGCCAGGTCCTATGAGACCAAACAGGCCGTGAAGGTGAGCACACTCCTCCCAGCTGGGATGGGATAAGGATTTCTTCTCCAGAACCTCCTTGTTTTACCTTGAGTACAGCCTGCTAAAATCCATAACACCTCTCAACCTAACTAAAATTCAAGTCTGATTACAGCCTGTCCCTGCTCATAATCCTTCCTTGGCTTCCTATTGCCCTCTGAGTAAATTCCAAGCCTCCTGGGGTATAACAACACAAGAGCTCAGATTGCTTCTCTGGTCTCACCTCCCCCCATGGCCTTCCTCAATCTTGATCTCTAAACATACCAAGTTCCATCTGGTGTTTCCATACCCTTGCCATGTCACACCCTGGGCCTGGATTCAAGCTATACCCCCTCCCCAATGTCCTTCTGTTCACTGCTCCTGGTCTCACTGCAGATTGATCCCCTTGAGGAAAACTCTGATGAGCCCTATGCCTTCCCCCCAGCTCAGGTTGAAGTTCCCTCATTCTGTTTCCACAGTAGCCTACATTGACCATGAACACCACACTTGTGCAGTGATCCAACATCACTTATTTGGGTGTCTCTCCAACTAGACCAGTTTCCCAACCTTAGCACTACTGAAACTTGGGGCCTGTTAACTGCTTGTTGTGAAGGGACTTCCTGTGCATTAAGACCACCAAAACCATCTCCAGACATTGCCAGATGTCTCCTAGCATGTAGACAATACCTGCAGAGCATGCCTGGGACAGACTCTAAGCTCTTGAGGGTCCACAGAGCAAGTTCACGGGCCAGAGACATGTGAGGATATCCGTCACTGCCCTTCTCCCAGCAAGTTGCTTTTCCTCCTTGAACCTCAGTTTTCTCACCTGTCAAATGGGAATGACAACACATAGCGTAGGGCTGCTGAGGTTAACTGCAGTGGATGACAATCAGTACCTTCATTCTACCATCTGACTGGATGTCTTGTGCTAAATATATAGAAAATTTAATGTTAGCTTCCAACTCACCTAACCATTGTTGAACCCTGTACTGTACCAGACTTTTTTTTTTTTACAATTCTCACCAGTTTTACTTTCAACATTTGACAGATAAGGAAACATCAGCTGACTCACCCAAATCTAAGTCTCTGCCTGCTGAAGCTCAGGTGGGAAACTCATCTTCTGACTCTAGACTCTTGGGGTGTCTTCTGCTCCATAACCTGGCAGATGACCTCCTCTCTCCTGGCCAGCTCCCACCCCTCCTTGTATGGTGACCCCTGGCCAGCCTCAGTCCCCACCTTTATGCCAGTTCCCAGTTCCTGCAGGAGTTTGTGCACATAGCACCTGCCTTCCTCACTGAGACCCCAGCTTGTACCCCTACTAAGCCATAAACCCCAAGGGGACAGAGGCAGGGACTGACTGCTCACCGCTTTGTCCAGTGCACATGGTGGACACTCACTATATATTGAATGAATGAGTAATAAACAAAGAAAAGAAAGGTGAACTAATAGGGTTGAACTCTAACTAGAAACATGGTACTTAGCAGGCCAGAGGGAGGCTCCTCAGCCCTGAAATGGTCTTTTTATGTGCAGAGGACTCCATTCTCTTCCAGAAGCACTACCTCCTTATAACAAGTCCAATCCAACATCAAACAGGAAAGATTATATGTCTGAGTCTCTATTTTTTTAGAAGCATGGCTCAAGTCCATTGACATATAGTCAAGCAGAAGCCTGGCAGTGGTCAGCTCCCATTTCATACCCCGTCAGCTCTGTGCATGTGGAGTTTTGCCCAAAGCCTGGTCCTTCTGACTTTCCCCAGCAACTCCAGCCCTCCAGTGTGCTCTGAGCCCCAAGCCTTGCCTCCTACTGTTCCAGCTTCCCCTAAACCAGTGGTTCTCAAACCTCCTAATGCCGCAATCCTTTAATATAGTTCCTCATGGTTTGGGTTCCTCACCACATGAGGAACTGTATTAAAGGGTCACAACATCAAGAAGGTTGAGAACCAATGCCGCAGACACTGCTGAGCGCTGACTGCTGCCTCCGGTCACCTGTACTCTCCTGCCTGTCTCTTAAGTCTCCACCTAGATGTGGCTTCCAGCAAAGGCCATCCTCCCTCTTGCTCTGACCAGGCTCTATCATGCCTGCGTTTCCCTGACAAAAGTCTCCTTCATTTGTACCACTGTTGACGATCATGTAACCTGACCAGTTCTCAGCTCTTTTGCTGCAGCACCCCTAGTGCCAGCACATCATAGGCACCCAGTAAATACACAATGGAGAAATGAATACATTTTGAATAGGTGCTCACCTCCGGGATGTGGTAGCCTGGTGCCACTGGACACTGAATTTCTGTAAGTTTTCTTCCCCGTGTCATGATCACCAAGCAGGCCTTTGATGGTGTCTCCACCTCTCTTATGGGGTCTCCATCATAGTTGTAACTCAGGAATTCTGAACAACATGCTATTTATCATTCTCACTATAATGGAACAAATTAGATTCTGGCTTCATAAAAATACAACCAAGTACAGGGTGACTCCTTGCAGGGAAGCGTCCACACATGTTTGTGTACCACTGCTTTCCTCTCTCCCAGGACAAATATTGAAAAGGTTCTCCCTTTGTTTCCTAGAAAGGCAGGTAGGGCAGGAAGAAGAAAATATCTACACTAACCTTGCCTCCTAATCTCATCTCTTTGCAAAGGAAAAGCAATGTTTACTGAAAAAATATTGTGCAGAAGAATCTCTTCCCGCCACGAAAAAATGTAATCACCTCTTTAGTGGAGAAAAAAAATGCAGTTTCTTAAAATACAGCCACACCCTGCATACAAGCTGTTTAAATGCATTTTATTAAGATTTATACCACTTAATGATGGCTTAAAGAATCGCTACATAAACAATACCATTTTAGCGTAAGAGGGTTGGAATATTTCTAATTCAAGCCAGTAAAATCTCACTACTCAGTGGTTGATGAAACTTGAATACATTGATGTGGCAGCACTCAATTAATGTCAGGCCGTATGGATTTCAATCTGGCTTGAAATATATTTAAACAAATGAAGTAGATACAAATGTTGGCTCTTTGGCCAGCCGGAGCTAAAAAATCCATTTTCTAGCCTATTTATAATAAGAACTAATTTGAATGTAATTTATCTAAAGCACAATGTTTCCTAATTTTTACATGCAACTATTACTTATAGTTTAAGTAACAGTTATCTACACAGATCTTAGTGCACTTAATTGAAAATGCATGTTATTAAAATGCAAGACTTAATCCTTCAAAAATAAAAGCATTATCCTAACGAATAATTGAATACTCAGACTCAGAGCAAGAGAGAACAGGAGAGAAAAGGCTTTTTTTATTTAAAAAAAAAATAAAAAACCTACCCTTTAAATACAGCACTTCTCTCTCTTTACGTGGTATTAGAATTATGTCAGAGTGAAATTAGCCACTCTCGACCCGTTATTTCAATTCAGATTACAACTGCCTCTCATCCAAGTGTCAGATTTGGCACTGGAGTCAAATCCGTCTGCCGAGGAATGACATGTCAAGGGTGACAGTGACAAATTGTCACTAAGTGAGGAATAACACATGACAGGGCATGTGTCCGTAATGAGGTATATGCATGCCAGGAAGCCTCGGGACGCACGGGGCTGAGGGTGGAATGCTGGAAGCACTCCCGAGCCGCGAGTTCTCATTAGGGCTCCGGGCCTCCTTAGATGGGGGTTTCCAGCATTAAAATAAATACATAATAAATAAATTCTTAAATGAACAACGCACGGACAAAGCCCTAGTCTGTTAAAGTAATAAAAAGAGAAAGAAAGAAAGAAAAGAAAAGACAATCCAAACATTGGTAAATTTCTTTTGAGAGCTTAAAATAAAATAAAGCTTTTCTTCCTGACCTCATCTTTTGCCTTCATAATTTGTTTCTTCCTTTGCTCCTTTAACTTCACCAAGATCAAGGAACTTCAGACTCCAGAATGAAATGAGTGTTCCTCTGTGTGTTTGTACAAATATCTACATGAGCACTTTGAGAGATAATCCAACTTACCAAGCAGAGGTCATCACCGAGAGATTTCCAGTGTGAAGATCGGCCTTTTAACCCCAAATGAAGTGCAAACTGCTGGGAGGAGGAGTATAAAAGTAGGTGAGAGATACCACTGTGAAAAATTAACTCAACAGGCCACAAAAATAGGAAGCATTAAGAAAGGGAGATAGAAGAATGTGTTCCAGCTCCATCCATGTAAATATGAAAGAGCCTAATATTCCATGGTATACATGTACCACAATTTATTAATCCATTCCCATGATTGCACTAATGTACACAGCTATGATTTAAAAAAAAATAAAAATTAAAAAAAAAAAGAAAGGGAGATAGAATTGCTTGTTTTGTTTTGTTTCATTTTGTCATCTTTAACTTCCCATATGATCTCTGAAATTGTTCATTGTCCCAATGAACCCAAGTCACACAGATGCATGAAGAAGTGCTGTTGGAATTTATTGGGTGGATACATAGATGGATGGGCTTATGGATGGATTGATGGATGGGTGGATGGAAGGATGCGGGATGTATAAATAATTGAATGAGGGATTGGTAGGTGGGAGGATGGCTGGATAGATAACTGGATGGTAGGCACAGAGGTGAGACATAAAATGATGACCCACAGGTATGGCTGCAGCAGTTCCTTGGAGGAATCAGATGTCATGCTAAGAAATTAGACTGTGTCCAATTGGAGGGTTTTAAGTTGGAGAGTGCCATGGCCAGGTCTGCCTGGTAGAAAGATCACCCTGGCTTTAGTGTGTACAACCAGTGGGGGTAGATAAGAGTGGACCAGAGAGTGACCAGGGTGGCACTGGCTACAAACTTCCACCTATGAAATCATAAAGCCCAAGAGAAAGTGCTGAAAAAAAATGGAGAGAAGTGAACAGATTTAAGACACGTTAGAGAGAAATGATGAATTGGTTAACTGTTGGGTTTATAGAGTATAGAGAGACATCCTGGAAGAGTCCCAGGTTTTTGGTAGAATGGTGGAACTATGGACTATGACAGCAAAATAAAGAAATATCACCTTTGGCAAATGTTGAAGTCTTGGGAAGAAATCTAAATTTAGGAGCGTTCAGCACATGGGAACTGAAGCTACAAGGGTGGAAGAAAGAGCTCTGTAATCAAAGATTATATTTTATTTTTCTTTTTTTTAGAGATGGAGTCTCATTTTATCACCCTTGGTAGAGTGCTGTGCCATCACAGCTCACAGCAACCTCCAACTCCTGGGCTTAGGTGATTCTCATGCCTCAGCCTCCCAAACAGCTGGGACTACAGGCGCCCGCCACAATGCCTAGCTATTTTTTTGTTGCAGTTTGGCCGGGGCCGGGTTTGAACCCGCCACCCTCGGGATATGGGGCCGGTGCCTACCCACTAAGCCACAGGCACTGCCCCAAAGATTATATTTTAGAAAAATTGGAAAAGATTCAAGGGGCTACATTTGAGCATTGCTACAGTACACATTTTCTACATGTAGATCTTTTTTCTTTTTAAGTTTTAAACACTAGTTTGTAATAAGTTTTTGTCTTCTTAATAAAAGTATCATGGACATTTTTCTTTATTATTTTTCTTTGATATCATTTTTAATGTCTGTTTCAATCTATGACTATGTCATAAATTACTCAATCTATTCCTTGTTGGGCATTTAGATTATTTCTGGGTTTTAACTACTACGTGCACCTTCCTGTGATTTCAAAATCACAAATCCGTTATATACTGATCCTTGCACAGGCTCCCCAGAGCTCCACCAGGTTCAAAGTGAGGGTGCAGGCAAAGGTGAGATGCAGAGAGCCTCAATACTCTCAGTGAGCACGCTTGGGACAAGAGGCCCAGTGGTAGTAGGTGATTTAGAGATCACACACCATCTGGGGTGAGAGGAAAGACAGCGATACCCAGAGTGGCTCTTTTAAGAATATCTTTCTGTCTCTGCAGTTCCATGAGTTCCTTGAAGCCTCTCCAGGAAATGTCTTATAAACCTTCTCTAGGCTGGGTGCAGTGGCTCATGTCTGTAATCCTAGCACTCTGGGAGGCTGAGGCAGGTGGAGCGCCTGAGCTCAAGAGTTTGAGACCAGCCTAAGCAAGAGCACGACCTCATCTCCACTAAAAATAGAACAACTAGCCAGACATAGTGGTGCCTGCCTGTAGTCCCAGCTACTTGGGAGGCTGAGGCAAGAGGATAGCTTGAACCTGAGAGGTTTGAGGTTGCTATGACCTGTGACACCATGGCAATCTACCCAGGGAGATAGAGTGTGACTCTGTCTTGGGGAAGGATGGCCACAAACCTTCATTTAAAAGTCACTTATTAAAGTCAACTTCTCAAACATCTATGTATTGATTCTGACCATGCATTAGATAGGCCAGGTGAAGTAAGTGATCTAAATGCCTAATGGCTCAACACAGCAGTTTACTATTTGCTCATGTTAAATATCATAATGTTCATTGTGAGTCTGCAGAAACTCTGTTCCAGAGAGTTCCTCGGGGATCTGATTGACAGAGGTTCCACCACCATACAGTTTCACCATCTGGAACATTCTCCCCTCTGAGTCACCATGATGGAGGGAGAAAGATTAGAAAATTCCACATGGGGGCAGCACCTGTGGCTCAGTGGGTAAGGCGCCAGCCGCATATACCGAGGGTGGCAGGTTCAAACTAGGCCCTGGCCAAACAGCAACAAAAAATAGCCGGGCGTTGTGGTGGGCACCTGTAGTCCCAGCGACTTGGGAGGCTGAAGCAAGAGAGTCACCTAAGCCCAGGAGTTGGAGGTTGCTGTGAGCTGTGACACCACTGCACTCTGCCAAGGGTGATAAAGTGAGACCCTGTCTCTGTAAAAAAAAGAAAAGAAAGAAAACTCTACATGGGCTTCACAGCCCCTGCCTACAGCCGTGGGATGCTGTCCACCTGCAAGGGAGCTAGGAAGCATGGGAAGACAAATGGAATAGTAGTGGTGTTTTCCTGTCTGTTCCATAGATGTAAATGGCATGTCCATCCTGCCCCAACCTGGGACAACAGCATAAAGTCTCCCTTTCATTAAATGCCCGCTGTATAATAATAGCAAAAGATTAGAAATGGCCTAAATGTCCATCAGGGGGAACTTACTATGTTACACTCATCAAAGACTACGTTTTAATCCACAAAAAAGAAAATGCATCAATATGTATCAAAAGAGAATGAATCAATATGAAATAATCTCAAGATAATTATGAAGTGAAGAAATGATTAGAAAAGAACAGAACACAATCCAACCATTAGGTAGCAGGGGGTATAGACAGTGGTTTGTTCACAAAATGTTTCTGACAGGACACACAGGCAGCTGTGACACTGGCTGTCTTCAGACGGAGGAGGGATGGCTGAGATACAGGGGTGGAAAGGATGAGTATGATTTTCCCTGCTGCCTTCTCCTGCCTTGTAAGTGTTGAAATGTGACTTATTTAAAAAAAAAAATAATTGCATGACCTATTCAAAAATTCTTAAAATTATTTTGTAAAAACCTGCATTAATAGTAACACTGAGCCCCCCACGTTGCCATGTAGGAACTTCACACACACACCTCGCAAGTGAGCCCTGAGAGGTTTCAAGGCTCCCGTCTCTTGCCTCTCTGGGCCTCCTGTAAACCACCATGTCACAGTGGTGGTTGCCAAGAGCCCTAAGGCTCCACTTGCCTCCGTGCAGAGCCTCTCCAGTGGTAGTTGAAGCTAACACTGCCCTCTGCCCTGGGGAGGAGCACCTGCCCTGACTCCCTCTGACGCAGCTGAGACCCAGCTCGAGGAGCTCTCCTTTGGTCAGGGAAGTCTCCAGTGTAACTAGCCAAGGGAATGACTGCTCTGGATGGAGAACCTGGGATGCCACAGACCCTGCTGAATGTGCTCCTGCCTCCCAGCCATGGGGCCACTCACCTCCAAGTCCAGGCCCTCAGCCAGGAGGCCCGGAGAGAAGCAGCCGGGGGAGAGCTGTCCACAGGATAACTGACGGTGAGAACAGCCAGTCCTGTGGGAGCCCCAGGGCCCTTGGGCCTAGCCTCGGTGCATCAGGCAGTGGGTAGGGGGTGCAAATGCGGGAAGACTTGCCCTGGGGCTCTCCCACCCACGCAGTAGTGCGGGGAGGAGGAAGCCGACTAGCACAACAGTAAAGGAATCCTGTGCCAAGCTCAGCCCCGGCAGGGGTGAGACTCCAGCAGAGAGACAGGTTCATGAAGGCTCTAGTCCACTAATTAATTTCCAGTGTTTGGGGAAATCAGAGAAAACTTGCTGAAAACAAATCCCAGACCTCCAATTGGACAACTGCTCCCACTGCTCATCTCCCCCAAAGTCTAGTTTTCATGCAGATGTGTCCCCAGCCAGCCCCCCCCCCACCAACCTTCCTCCCCAGGAAGGACATTACCATCATGGCAGCCGCAGGCGGCCGCTCCTCACCCTGGGCTGCAAATGAGTCATCTGGGGTCTCGGATTCTGATGTGTGACTCATGTGGCCTGTGAGTCACTGGTCTACCCGCAGAGACCTGGTGTGATTGCAGAGGGGCTGGCCTGTTTCAGGGGTACTGACTGTGTTCTCGGCAGTGGGGAAAGAGCAGTGAACAAGAAAAAGTCTTTATGCTCTGGAGCTAGTGTGAAGACACAGCACATAAAACAAGTAAATGAGCAGGATTCCTCACTACATAAAGCACCTGGAGTCGGACCAGGCCCCACAGGAGAGAGGGACGTCCAGAGTTGCCCACTGGCTGTGTGGACAGAGCCTGATGTCCTGGGAGGTGGGGGAGGTGACCAAGGGCAGAAGGAGAGGAAGAGGAGAAAGGCTGGGAAAGGGCAGAGGGCAGGTATCAATCGAGGCAAAGTAGGAGCAAGTTTGACATGGGCCATAGAGGAAAACGGGCTGGTGTGTCCTCGAAGCTGGAAACTCCAGCACACCAGGAGCAGATGAACCAGAGGAGAGAGGAACCCAAACAGGGAGGGACAGGCCCAGCTACCTTGGAGCCAGCCTGGCAGGGATTTTATTCCAGTGGCTCAGAGTGGGAATACATTGAGGGGTTTTAGCAAAGGGACAGCTTGATCATGGAGGCAAATGTGGGAAGAACAAACTCAAACTCCAGTGGGAAGAACAAACTCAAACTCCATTTGAATTTAAAATTCGTAATCATCTGGAATTGAACATTTTTCTTAGTAAAGTATCACAAGATTGGAAAAGCAAGTATCCAATGTACTCAATACCCATATGAAATCAATAGATAAACTACATGCCCACACGAGAGAAAAACACAATTAAATTCAAGTAGGGGGAGCAGAGAGGAGGGAAAGGGCAGAGGGCAGGAGGGAGGCGGATTGGTAAACGCTCGGCTGTATATGTGCACAATGTAAGGGTATACAATATACCTGCTGGTCAAGAGCTCCACTACAACTTGAACTTTACCTAACAAGCACAAACAAAGTGACCTAATCATTTGTACCTTCATCATAATCTGAAATAAATTAAAAAAAAAATTGAAAAATTACTACTCGGGAGGCTGAGGCAAGAGAATCGCCTAAGCCCAAGAGCTGGAGGTTGCTGTGAGCTGTGACGCCACAGCACTCTACTGAGGGTGACAAAGTGAGACTCTGTCTCAAAAAAATAAATAAATAAATAAAATTAAAAAATTAACAATAAAGTTTCCAATCTTCAAAAAGTGAAAAGAATAAAGATAGACAACTATTACATACCCATGATAATTAAAAAGTTAATTTTTTTAAAAAAAACGAAAAGACAGGGAAGAGGGAGGAATTTGGTGGGATGTCAACTAATGTGCACAATGCTAATGTGTACACTTCAAAATAACTAAGTAAATTATAAATATCTTACCACAAAAAATAAGTGAGGTGATGGTTATGTTTAATCAGTTTGTTGTAAGCATTCCATATTGTATGTCTAATCACATTGTATGCATACATGTATGCAGTTATGATTTAATAAAAATTAAGTTTAAAAAAAGTGAGAAGACAAACCACAGATTGCGAGAAGGTATTTTCCATTCTTATCACCAGTAAAGGCAGATGATCTGAACATATGTAAAGGGCATGTACAAGTCAATAAGAAAGAGACAAAAACAACTCACAATGAAAGACTTTACACGGGCTTTTCACAGAAAAAGAAACATCAATAGTTCACAAACACATAGTAAGATGTTCTGCCTCAAAAATCATCGGGAGATGCAATGTGAGAAGTTGTGGAGGGCCCAACAGGGACATGTATCCCATTAGGAAGCAATTGTGTGTGCTTAAGAATAAAACAGGAATATTTACTTTTAGTTTATATATTATGTCTTTGAATGGCTACTAAGTCATTAGGACATACATATATTATATCTATACATATATATTTTGGACTTATTATCAGTTAATCTAACTCTTGAGTGTTTTTCTTGGTTGAGGGGTTGGTGGGAGAATTCCTGAGACCCTAAGAGTCCCAGGATTAATTACATTTGGGGATCTGTGGATTGGAGATGATAGGGTAAGCCCAGAAGGCATCCCCCAGAATGAGGAGTATGGAGAAGGAAGAACTTGAGGAATCTAGGGCAGCACCCCACCAGGGATGGGGGTGAGGGAAGAACAGACAGACATCTTTTTTGAGGGCTGTTAAGAATTCCTCCAAATGATACTGTCAAATTCACCCTGGCCTGTTTCAGGATGGTGTAGACACAGAATGGGAGGAGGTCTGATGGGGCTCAGAGGAAAGGGTCCACTCCCTGTGTAGGGGGTTCAGTCGTGTCCCCCCAAAAGAGATATGCCCAAGTCCTAAGCCCTGGAACCTATGATTGGGACCTTATTCAGAATTAGGGGTCTTCACAGACATAATTAAGTTGAGAGTTCTATATGGCAGCGGTTCTCAACCTGTGGGTCACAACCCCTTTGTAACAATGACAATACATCCTGCATATCAGATATTTACATTACGATTCATATCAGTAGCAAAATTACAGTTATGAAGTAGTAACAAAAATAATTTTACAGTTGGGTGTCACCACACCATGAGGAATTGTATGAAAGGGTTGTGGCATTAGGAGGCATTAGGAAGGTTGAGAACCACTGCCATACTTTGGATCACCTGGTCTCAGGGCGGGTCCTAACTCCATGACAGATGCTCTTGTGGGAGAATGGCAGGAGATGAGAGACACAGAGAAACAGGGAAACAGGCACTATGTGAGGACAGAGGCAGAGAGGACAGCAATGCTGCCACAAGCCCAGGAGCAGCAGGACAGGCAAGGAGAACTCCAGGACCGGAGCTTCGAAGGAAGCTAGGTCCTGCCCACACGCGGAGATGGTCGACTCTGGCCTCCAGAACTCCAAGAGAACAAAGTCCCATTGTTTGAAGCCACCCGGTTTGTGAGGATTGGTTGTGTGGCCCCAGGAAACAAATGCACCCTCTTTGTCCGCTGCAGAGGAGTCAGCAATAGTGACATGCAGATCTGCCTGCCACCAGGATTCAGGAACCAGGCTGCGCGGGAACACAGGATGGGGCTATCACTACTAAAGCTGGCAGCCTCTCTGCACCACAGTGCTCCTGGGCCTCCGCAGGGAAGCCTCCTGATGTGGGCTCACTTATTTCCCCAAAGTCTACGGTTTATTGGGGGAAAGTAATGGGCACACACATACCTTGTCAGACATGAGGTGGCAGTTGGGGATTCCTGTGCTGACCTGTAGCCCAGCTCCTGCCTCTGGGCTGCGAGCTCCTGGGCCTGCCGTTTCCTTGCTCTCGGCAACCGTGAGCCCAGGGGTCAGCAGCCTGGCTGGGAAATGAGTTAGCAGTTGGACTTTTAAAACCCATAGCCTTGGCCGCTCCCTGGAGGCACCAGGGTGACAACACGTGTACCCGCAGGCTGGGGCAGTGTTCCTGGAGGTTTTCCTTTGCCAGGGCGGCTGCAATGAAGCACCACACAGGGGCTCACATAGCCAAAAGCTACTGTCTCACAGCTCTGGAGGCTGCATGTCTGAAATCACTGTGGCAGGGAGCTTGGTTCCTTTGGAGGGATCTGAGGCAGAGTCCGCTGCAATCCTCTCTACAGCTTGTGATCGCCTCAAGCCTTCTCTGGCTTGTAAACCGGCAGATTCTCCCATGTGTCTCCAAACTTCCCCCTTGTATAAGGACACCAGTCAAGTTAGATGAGAGCAGTGATTTTCAGCGACAATTTTTAAAGACCATTAATTAAATTATTTTCAAAGGAAATTCAAAGCACTGTAATTATGTTCTTTTTTCTTTTTTTTTACATTTTTTTAATCAACATAACTTAAATGTGCTGGAGAAGTTTAACTATAGGTCCAAGTGCGCTGTGAGATTAAAAAAGGTTGAAAAACACCAGATTAGAGCCTACCCTGACGAGCTCATTTTAACATGATTTCCTCCATAGAGACCCTGTCTCCAATGGCCACATTCTGAGGTATAGGGGGACATACTTGGGGGGGGACACAACTCAACTCATAAAACTGACACAACCACCACAAAAATGCAGTGATACAGCCCTTACATCTAACCAGAGAGAAGGCACAGATCCTTCTAGAAGTCATTCCACCATGCATATACTTGAGAGTGGGGGAAGAGGATAAGAGGTGACATCTCTTGAGTCACCATGGCCAAGGGGCAGGGATGTGGCCATACAGGGTTCGTCTCCTTGACTTGGTTCTTTGCTAGTTATGTGGGCTCTGGCAGTTTTCTTACATCTGATAAGCCTCAGTTCTCTCTTCTGCAAAATGAGAATAAAGTGCCAGTATTAATACCTATCGCACAGGGTGACCATAAGAATTAAATGAGAGGCCACATGTGGAAGCCCTCAGCAAATGATAACTGTTTTTACAGTCTTTGTGTGCTCAGTTTCTAGAACAGTGGTTCTCAACCTTCCTAATGCCGCGGCCCTTTAACACAGTTCTCTCTCTTACTCACAACCTACAGGTTGAAAATCGCTGTTCTAGAACATCGTGAGTGTTTTATGCACGTGCGTTTAGTAAGAGAGAAAAGGAGGGAACATAGAAACATAAACCACTATGTTGATTAGTGGGATGTAAGCACTCCAATTTGTACAAATAATCAACACATTGAATCCTATAATGGCATAAATGTATACATGAGCTATGTACAAATGACCTAATTAAAAAAAAAAATAAAAACAAGTAGAAGCTAAAAAAATTTTAAAAAGAAACATAAACCAATAAGTTGGCATAATTTTTATAGGCTTAGAACCACTAATTTTATGTGTCCATAGGAAAAAAATAACAAACATACCTGGTGAGTTGAAAGATTGCTGATATCACTGCTCATTCCCACCAGTGAATCCTCCGTGGGAGAAGGTAAGTTCACCGTTGTTCCCACTGTCGACTGGCAAATGTTTTATACTTATTTACAAGGCAGAGCAATTATGTATAATTATTCCATAATGCAAACACATTATGAATACTTACAGCACCATTTCTTTCCCTCCTCCTAAGGAATCTGGTTGAACCTATGTT
Source organism: Perodicticus potto (assembly GCA_963574655.1). Taxonomy (NCBI): domain Eukaryota; kingdom Metazoa; phylum Chordata; class Mammalia; order Primates; family Lorisidae; genus Perodicticus; species Perodicticus potto. The sequence goes on along the minus strand of CAUYRH010038265.1, from coordinate 23,281 downwards.
AAAGGTATTTTGTGTAATTGAAATTTGGAACAGGTGTTAAGAAGGAATAAAAAGGCTTCCTGACTGAGGGTTAGAAATGGTGATGAGCTCTCTTGTTAAAATAGGAAAGCTGGTTTAGGAAAACCCGAGAAAGGGTCTGTCCTGGAAGAATCCTGCCCAGCAGAGAGTCGAACAAGGATGTGCTGAACAAAAATCAATTATTTTAATGAAGAGAACCCCCTACCCCAAATACAGTCCCTCTCTAACACAGCCCACTTTTTCTTATTCTGTGACAGCATCTGCCACTTCTGAAATTATCTTCATTTCTTCACTTGTCCCAGGCCTACTTCCCCCACTAGAAGGTAGAATTGTTGGTCCAGCTCATCAGTTTGTCTCTGTAGCCATGGCACCCAGAACAGGGCCATGCACACATTAGGTGCTCAATAAACACCTGCTGAATATGCAAGAAAATAAGTGAACAAGTTGCTCCCCAAAGGAAAGGAGAAAGTGGGAAAAGGAATTATCACTAAATGAGCACCTGCTACATGGGAGAAGTTCCAGGATCTCGTTTGCTCCTCACAAGCACTCTTGGGGTTCAGGATTTTACTCCCCGTCAATGCACAGAAGAGGAAATCAAGGCTCAGAAACATTCAGTTGTTTGCCTAAGATCACAGAGGTGCAAAGTTGTGCAGATAAGTTTCCCACCCAGGCATCAGCTCCTCCTGCCGTTTGGACTGTCTTCTGCCTCAAACTTCAAATGCCCTGTTGAAAGGAGCATTTCGTATAGGCAGCCAGCGCACCCTGGATCACCTATTTGAAGAATCCCACTGATATCATAAAAGAGCAATCAGATAGGAAGCTGTTTTCAGAAAGGAAAATAGGATTTCAGTGGCTGGGGAAGGCCATTTGTTCCGGGAGCTTGTTTTCCTGACAGCTGAGTGGAAACTTGAACTGCAGCCTCTCAACCTGAACTTCGACTTGGACTGATCTGTATCGAGTAATGACAGTTTGCCATCTGTCCTGGGTCTGGTCTCCGAGGACCTCAAAGGGCAGATTTGATCTCCCCTCGCTTGGCCTTGACATACAGACCCTATCTGTTCTTACCTAAGAAACAAAGACAACATTCAATCCACTGCCCCTTCGCAGATGGCTGGACATTCGCCCCTTCACAGATGGCTATATCTGCCATTCCACCTGAGAGGGCTGGGGTGGTCACTTTATAGCGAGGATGGAGTTGATAAAAGCACTCATAGTCAGAGAGTGTTTCAATTGGAGCATGACAGATGAAACTCGCTCACCTTTGCCCTCAGTATTGACTTACAGAGCCATAAGGAAAGGAGTGCGGCCTTGAAAGTCAAATGCACTGTTGCCTCCTATGCTAGCTGTACGACCTTGAGCTAGCCACTTTGCTTATCTGCTCGACTGTCTTAGCTATAAAAAATAACTCCTTTCTTATGGAGTTATTGTGAAGATTTAATTTAATGGGCTATTGTACGTAAATCACCTTGGATCTGACGTTGAGGATCAGCTTCTTAAACAGTAGGTATTATTATTATTAGATTACAAAGACTATCACAAAATGTCTCTTTAATTAAGGCCAAGAGGTCTCCAGAAACATGGCCACAAACATTCTTAGTTGAACTAACCTCTTTCCAAAACTCATCCAGAAAATCAGTACAACATAAAGCTGTAAGAGACCTTAAAAATCATTTGATCTGCTCATTTTATAGATAAGGACACGAAGGCCCAAGGAGGGAAAAAGAGTAGGTTAAGGCCACCCAGTAAGACAGTAGTAGAGCCAGGGGTAGAACCCATATCCTTGAGATGCTCCTCTTAACCTCCATAGATATGAACATTTTATAACAGTTACTATTGCTGCATAACAAATATCCCCCAAATTAATGACTTAAATCAATACTTTATTATCAGTTTTCTAGAGCTGCCATTATGAAATACCATAAACAGAGTGACATAAAAAATAGTAATTTATTTTCTTACAATTCTGGAAGCTCTAAGTCCAAGGTGCCAGCAGGTTGGTTTTCCCAGTGGTGTCTCTCCTTGGCCTGCAGAGAGTTGCCCCCTTGGTGTATCCTTGTGAACAACCCTGGTGTTGCTTCCTCCTCTTAGATGGACAGCAGTCCTACTGGATTTGGGTTCACCCCCTGACCTCATTGAACTTAATTACCTCTGTAAAGGCTCTATCTTCAAATACAGTCACATTCTCAGGTGCTGAAGTTAGAAACTCAATATATGAATGGACTGGGATGGGAGATGAAGTTTAGTCTATAACATCGTCTCCAACTGTTTCTGTGGGTTGGATGTTCAAGAAAGCTCATCTGGGCAGTTCAGGCCAAGTGTCTGTCTCCTGCCATTGCAGTCAGTGGGGGCTGGAACACCAGAACCCAGCCAGGCATTTTGCTCTCCTCTCTCAGTCTCAAGGCTTCTCCAAGTATCTCCCTCTGTACCTTGCATTGGGCGTGTTCATAGCATCTTGGCCCTCGGGCTGTCAGACTGATGATACAGCAGCACAGGCTGCAACCTAGTGATCCAGCGACCAAGAGCGCAGAGGTACAGAGCCATGCTGCAGCATCACCTCTGTCTCTTTTTGTTGCTTACAAGTCCTGGGCTGCACTGGTTTGAGCGGTGCCGTGTCCCCACCCTCTCAAATTCATGTCCACCCCGAACCTCAGAATGCCACCTTTGGTGACAGGACCACTGCAGATGTCATTAGTTAAGATGAGGTCACACAGGAATAGGGTAGACCCTAAATCCAGCCTGTCTGATGCCCTGATAAGGAGGGGGAGATTCAGACACAGAGTCATCACAGTAATGACGCAAGGAACCATGGCCATATGCAGATGAAGACAGAGTGAAATGATGCTGCTACTAGGACTGCTAAGGATTGCTGCCAGCCGCCAGAAACCAGACGAGGCAAGGAAGGAGTCCCCCCCCCACCCCCCGAGCCTCCAGAGGGAGCAGGGCCCTCCCAATGCCTCTATTTTGGATTTCTCCCCTCCAGAACTATGAGAGGATAAATTCCTATTATTTCAAGTCCCTGTATTTGTGCTGGTGTGTTACAGCAGCCCCAGGAAACTCAAGCCTGGCCGAATTCAAGGGAAGGGAAGTAGATTCTACCTCTCGAAGGACAGTGGGCGTAGCAAAGCTCCAGCACAGCACATGGGGCAGGAGACACTGTACCACTTGTCTTTGAGAAGTATAATCTGCCACCAAGGCTGGAGTTTCTAAGAAGATTGACCTTAAATCACAGTCCTTCACACCCTCCCAAGTCAATCCCCTCTCAGGAGTTGACCATTCTCAACCTACAAGCTCCTGAAGGATTTAAGGTGGTGGCTGGACATGGGGCATGGGTGGAGGCTGGCTAGGGTGGCTGGAGAAGCTCAGAGGTATGGCTCACCCTGGCCATGGGTCAGGACTCCTAAATTAACCAGCACCCCATGGCCATTGGAGGCTGAATAGGGACATGTACCAGGTAATTTGTCTGGGCTTTCAGGGAATCTGTCTGAGCTTCACAGAAGTCTCATCTCTGTAGGGCTGGCTGGGGCTCATGCCTCCTGATCCTAGAGGTTCTCCGTCCACCAGGAACAGCTGCCCCAGGCAGCCACAGCCAGCTCTCTTGCTGTCTCAGTCTGTTCATGATGCTCTAACAAAGTACCATAAATTGTGTGGCTTGTAAAGAACTGAAATTTGTTTTCTCTCTCACAGTTTTGGAGGCTGGAAAGTCCAAGGCCAAGGTGCCAGCAGATTTTGGTGTCTGGTGAGGGCCCACTTCCTGATTCATTGACAGTTGTCTTTTTACTGTAACCTCACATGGCTGAAGGGCAAATTAACTCCCTTGAGCCTCTTTTACAAGGACACCAATCCCACATGTGAGGCCTCATCACCTGATCACCTTCATGACCTAGTCACCTCCAAATCCCCCTCACATTGAGGGTCAGGTTTCCAATATGAATTGGGGGAATCACAAACATCCAGGCTATAGTAGAGCTGCCATAAACCAAAGCTCCGCCTTGAGCTGCTTAATCTCCAAGGAAATGTTTAAAAGTTCAAGCCTAGAAGTGAGGTGAACTCCAAGACATCACTTAGTTAAAGAGTCCCCAGCAGCAAAAGCAAACGCAAACTCATAAGTGATTAAGCACTGGGCTCCAAGCACAGCAGAGGTGTATTTCTCACTCCTCTAAAGCCCAAAGTAGGGTTTTGATTGGCCAGTGTCTCTCCTCCAAGGCATGATTCAGGGATCCGGGTTCCTTCCACCTGTGGCTCCTCCATCTTCAATATGTGTCTTCCGTGTCACCGTGCTCAATTGCGTCCAATCTGCGGAGAGGGGAAAAGCACAGAGGACAGGCTGGCGGGGCCAGGCCTGGAGAGGCGCCTGTCGCCCCCACTTATCATTCATCATCTAGAACCCAGTCATAACACAGGGAGGCTGGGAAGCAGAGTCCCAGTGTGGTTGGGGGCTAGTCAGGGTCACACACAGGAAGATGAAGGGCTCAGAGAGGGCCAGTCATTGAAAGCTCTTTCCCTCCTCTCCTCTGCCCTCCAGTCCCTGGGGGCTCTTCAAGCTCCACGCCATGCAAAGACTCCATCAGCAGACACTGCCAGCTCTACTCTAGCAGCGTGTGTGCATGCTGGGCCCTCCTCCCAGCCTCCGTCACCCTGCTCCAAGCCACCATCATCTCTCTTCTTGGTGATCACTGTTGCCACCTCATGGAGCTCTGCACTGCTTCTTCCTCCTCTCCCAGCCCTTTGTCACCATAGCGCCTGAATCATCCCTCAAAATAGGCATCAGACAGAGATCTGTCTCCCAAACTGTGCACTGACTCCACATCTCTCCCAGAGAGAAGGCCAGCGTCTTCGGTGTGACCCGAGGTCCCTGCACCATCTCTCCCCCACCCACACTCACCTCCTGGACTTCCTCTCCCCTCCATCCCTTCCCTGTTCACTCAGCTCTGGCCCAATATTCCCTCCCCTCCTCCCGCATGGCAGGCACCATCCTGCCTCAGGCCTTTCTATATGCTGTTCCGTCTCAGTAGCAGTAGGCACAGTGGTCAGGAGTGCAGACCGGACCCCTGCCCCTCTGCCCCCATGACAGGCTGGCCTTATAATGGTGCGCAAGTTTTGCTCTCAGTTGCACTGTCTGCACACTGGGGATGAAATACTCCTCCTTTGTAAGGTCTTGTCAAGGTGAGTTAATGAACGTGGCATTCACAGCATCTGGCACAATAGTAAGAGTTAGTGTCATACTTGCTTTTGCAGCATAACAATTCTACCAAAATTCGTGACTTAAAATAGCAATGGTTTATTTAATTTACGTTTCTGTAGCGTGGCGATTGGGGTTGACCTCAACTACAAGGTTCTTCTTCTGGTCCCAGCAGGGCTCTCTCCAGCATGAGCTGACAACCAGCGTCCTCACTCTCACACTTGGTGCTTGTCCAGTGTGCTGGGCTTCTAGGGCACCTGGGCCAGGTGACTCTCTCACAGCCAGCAGGCCTGCTCAGGCATGTTCTCGTGGTGGCAATTGCAGTGTGTCCAAGTGCAGAAAAATAGACAAAACCCCAGTGTATGAGCACCATCCAAGCTTCTGCTTGTATCGTTTTGCTAATATATCTCAGCGGCTGAAACATGTCACCTGGCCAGCCCAGCTTCAGGGAGCAAAGAAATAGAGAGAAAGAATGTGTGGCCAATTTTGTGATCCAACATTGTGCTTACTGTTTCAGAAAAGCCAAATGTATCTAAAGCAAACTCAGGAAGCCCTTTGCCCATGGCCAGTTTAATGGGAAACTGGAAGCCCCAGTGGTGTGCGAAATGGGAAGCCAACCTGTGCCGTTGACTCTTGCTACTTCCCAACCCTCTGTGATAAAAAGCAGTTACTGTGAGTGGTGAGTGGGCTAATGCCAGAAAGAGGTTTCTGCATCCATCTCAAATGGCACTTAAACTTTTGGGGATATAGGACAGGCTTAGGACAGGCAGGTCTTCCAAGCAGGGAGTGGTCAGAAGTCTGTGCCGGAGGCATCCTTCTGAGGGGGGCATTCCCATGCCTCCGCCTCCACAACCCAGTCTGGAAAAGCCTGATCTCACTTAGCTCCTTCTCAAACAATAATTTGAAATCAACGAATCCTGCTCCAATGTACTCCTACCCCATGATTACTGAGCTCTAGACGTGGGGAAACAGGCATTTCTCAACCAAACCCTCAATCCGTGATTATCATTATTGCATAATTGGGGACATCAGAAGTGACAGAGTGCCGCACGCCGCCAGGCCCAAGCTCTTGCTCAAATGACACCCTGAGTTCAGCTGCTAGAAGATGGGGAAATGTGGCTAATTGAGACTAAAGACTGCTCTGGGTAGCTTTCTAATTTTCCACAGTTAGTTCCTTTTTATGCTGCAGTGGTATCCTTTTGGTAATTGACTTTCAGATACTACTTTGTTACATATCACACTTAAAGGAGTATTTCTGGCAGAGTTGAGCTACACAATGGATCTAGAAGTGGATTTCATTAAGGGAACCAGCTGGACAGATGTGAGGCACCCCCACAATGCCGGCCACATGAGGATGCTTAAGGAACACGAGCCTCTGAAACACGTTCTCATCAGTGCACAGAAGTCATGGTGCCATCCGTGTACACAGGAGCCACGCACATGACCACAGAATCCCTGTGTCTTTCCTCCCATTATACATGATGCCGTTTCCTTCCTCCATACGGAAACGGAGACTCATTAAGTTGGATTGGTCACTCACAAAGCACATTGCTGCCAAGCATTGGAAATACAGACGCAAATAAGAAAACCCTGCCTTCAAGACGTTCACAACATGGGACATAGGTGGGGAGAGATCAAAAGCAGACAACTTATAATAAAATGCATTGGGAAAAGGGAGATTATAGAGATTTATACACATACAAAATGGGGCAGAGAAAAGAGCAGCTCTCTGTGAGGTTTGAGAAGGTGAAAATCAAGTCATATCATGAAGGATGCCTACAAGTCAACCTGGAGAAGGGGCTGGGACATCCTAGTTAGAGCAGCAAACAAACACTGCCAATTGCAGGGAGAGAGTTATCCAGGACCCATGTGCCAAGGGCATAGCAGAGTGTGGACTGGCTTTGATTCAACATCCATGGTTTTTGTGCTCATGTGCTATCCAATTGTTTGGCAAATATGTCCACTTCCCTCCTTCCATGGAAGCTTTCATGATATCCCCTTGGGAAACCACATACTCACTTCACTGAGGCTGTCACTGCTCCAACCTCATTTGCATTCTTATTTTAGCATTGCCACTGGAGTCCATTTGTAAGCCATATAATGGTTTTGTTTTTATAGCCATGCATGGTTTTTGATCCCAAGTGCTATATTCCTCAGTGCAACTATTCATTTTATTTCTAGATTTGGCTCCAAAGAATTTGGACCTATTTCCAAACATTAAATCTACCCTCAAAGGTTGACAATGGCCACTGCACTGAGAAAGGACTATGCTCAGGTGGGAGGGGGCCGCACCTTGATCTGCTGCCTTCTTTACCCCACCCAGGGGAGGGGACCTCCACCTGCTCAGTCAGCTCTCGGGACACTGACTGGGTGACTCTGGGCAATACCTGTGCTGGAAGGCCAAGGACCGTATGTCTGTGGGGCACTTGCCCTCCCATCAGTGGGTTTATTAATCTGCCCCTGTTCCGACCTCTGCCTTGGGGATTCAGCCAAGTGACTCACTCTCACCACAACATGCTCATTTCACTTCAGATTCCTACAGCATAAGACCAGCCAAAACCATGTAAGACCCCAAGATTTGGGTTAGGGGTTAGGGAGTAATAGTGGATTCTGCTTACTTTGATAGACAACATACTTATTAAGATATAAACAATATGGAATGTCTATTTTAAAATGTCTGACCAGCCAGGCATGGTGTCTCACGCCTATAATCCTAGCACTCTGGGTGGTCAAGGCGGGCAGACTGCTCAAGCTCAGGAGTTCAAGACCAACCTGAGTAAGAGTGAGAACCCATCTCTACTAAAAATACAGAAAAAGTACCCAGGTGTTGTGGCGGGTAGCTGAAGTCCCAGCTACTTGGGAGGCTGAGGCAAGAGGATCACTTGAGCCTAAGAGTTTGAGGTTGCTATGCGCTATAACACCACCCCATGGCAACAGAGTGAGAATTTGTTTCCAAAAAAATTAAATAAAATTAAATTTTAAAAGTCTGATCATTTGGGCAGTGCATGTGGCTCAAAGGAGTAGGGCGCCAGCCCCATATGCCGGAGGTGGCGGGTTCAAACCCAGCCCCAGCCAAAAACTGCAAAACATAAAAAAAATTTTTTAAAAAAGCCTGATCATTTGGGCAGCGCATGTGGCTCAAAGGAGCAGGGCGCCGGCCCCATATGCCAGAGGTGGCGGGTTCAAACCCAGCCCTGGTCAAAAACTATAAAAGTCTGGTTACAGACTTTTAAGTCAAAGCCACACTTTGAATATGGTCAATGCCAGGGAGGGAAACAAAGCATTTTCCACCCAAAATATTTGTAAAATTCTTTCCAAGACAGGAGCATGATTCCAAACCCAGACAGATGATGGGGACCGAGAACCCATTTCTAGATCAGTGTTCTAGTCTCCAGCTTCCCCTCCTCTGACGCCCTGAGCTCCTTCTGCCTCCCAACACCCCCACGCCAGCTCTCTGATACTGGTATTTAAGCCCCCAGCCCAGAAACACCACCCCAAGGAAGAAAGGGTGATTCTATGATGCCCACACTGGCTTTCAGAATTACAAGGTGTGAATTATTGAAAACAAAACCTCAGAACTACACAGGGCATCCGAGAAGGACTGGCATTTCTGTGCCGGGAATTACAGATTGAGGTGCCTCAGTAAGGTCTGCGGTTCCCGCTCCTGAGGGCAATGGGGGCAGCTGCCTGCCTTGCTTTCCATGGGAGCTGGCAAGAAGTGTGACACTGTCACTCACCAAGAAAAGTCACTTCCCAAAATACCACACGCTGCAGGTAAACGGAAGAAAGGTCAGAACGGTATAGGTGTGCGTGTTATAAAGCATCTCGTACATAAAAATTGCCTAATTACTGGGAAGATATGGAAGAGCATATAATACTCTTCTGAGTAGCTAACCCTCAGGCTGGATGGGGGGGCTCATCTCAGAGCAGCGTACACTCATCAGACCTCTGGCTTGCTCCAGTTGCAGAGAAAATACCAAAATTCTGTGTGCCCTTCCTCCTGCCACATTGCTACATATAAAGCAATCTCTGTGAAAACAGCATGAAAACAACATATAAACTGGAATCTTTGTATTCATTTCATACTTAAACAATATGACTAATCATTGCTTTTTACCCTTTGAGGTCCTTGAATTTTCATTAAGAAGTTTCCAAAGGTATAAATTTCATCCATTAGGTTTGGAAGCATACACAGTATGCTATTTGAATGAATTAAATTTTGTTGACTTCTGTCTATTCAATCAGGTTTTGAAATAGGATGAGTGAACCTCATGTCCTCCATTGTCTTTTGTTATTTTGCTTGTGTTCTAATCTCTGTGCTCCCAACAATGTAAATATGGGTGCTTTCTCATGCAAAGACCAAATCGATAATGAAGCAATACAATTATTTTAAAATCACTTCATAATTCATTTATCCCACCTGTCTCCAAAAAATCATGTGTCGAGTTTCCATTATGTTCTAGACATTGGACATCAAGGACTAAGCCAGCAGACAATTATTGTTCCAGTATTTCTAGGAGCTTGTTGGGGAAATATAACATACACATATATAATTATAAAGACATCTATCTATAAATATAAAACAGCAAGCAAATAGGAAGGATCTCTCAACCAGATTGATGGGACCTCACAAGGCTTCCTAGAGGAAGTGATGTCAGACTCGGAAAGAATTAGTAGAAATCAGTGGAGTGGAAAAGAGGAGAAGGGCTTTGGGGTAGAAGGGAAGGCCACATGCAAAGACAAGGAGACTTGACGGAGATAGAAGCTCCTTTGAAAAACTGCAAGACGTTTCTTTAGGATGTATCACATCAACATGCACTGTGGGTGGCAAGCCCTTTTCTTCCACTTGGTTTTCTGAGCAATAGACAGAGGACCACCTTGAATCTCTCATCTTTTCCCCCTTAAGCTATGACTGTGAATTAATGTCATTAAGTTTATACCTTTATTTTGGAAGACAGGTAATATTGGAATGTGTAAGTCAGGGTGACGAGGGTTTCTAAAAAATGGATGGCAGTTGAAGGACGAGGGGGCAGAGAGGCTCTTGGAAGAAAGCCTAGCAAAACAAAGTTCCAGAGACCACAGGTAGTGAGTCTCTGGACATCACAAAAAAAATGGTAGATGCAAATTCAACCAGCCAAAGGGCTTGTATTCTACAATCCTATCTTCCTGCATGCATGTTTGTGTGAGTGCACACACACACACACAACTAGGGGATATTGGGGATAGCTTGTTTGGGTCATTTGCTGAGGTGGAGGGTTGTCTAGACCAGTGACAGTAATTGCATGGCCTGGAAGATATCCCAGAAACAAGGGCCACTCCAGCAAAAAAGAATAACTGCAGTGTGAAGACTGTGTTGTGCACTTCGCAGGGATTGCCAGAATGCTGGTCACAGAAGCAAGGGCACCCCCAAGAGTCCACTGACCACTAGGAAAGGATGTCTTAGGAAAACCATAGTTGAGGTCTTCCAAAAATGTGGCTGCTTTGTGGCATCCACTCACATAACATGTAATGCAACTATCATTCAGCACGTTCCATTTGCTGGAATTCCTTAACCTTGTAGTAACTTTGCACTGTTTTCTTAATTGCCAATATCGTCATTTCCCCAAAGAAAAGAGAAATGTAACAACCGGAACTTTTCCAAAAAGTCAGTTACCCAAGGGAAATTCTTTATCAAATGCATTGATTATGCCAATACACTAGTTCTCCGCTCTACCAATCTCTCCTAATAATGAGTGATAGCAAGCCCAGCTGCTCTGTGATCACAGAAGAAAATGTAGGGCATGGGCCTAGTGCAAATGAACTCATAGTCCCAGGTGGGAAAATGAGATTTCACATAGGAAATAAAAAACACACCACAGAAGGCAGCCAAGAGCCTGAATCATGTGCAGAACTGGAGGTCTAGTCACCAGACCTTTTTGGAGCATTCACTCAATCACTGGTTCATACATCTATCTCTTCCAATGTTTACCAAGCACCTTCTAGATGCCAAGAACCATGGGGAACACACGGGTGAAATAGAAGCAAAGTACTTCTTGCCAATAAAGAATAAGAAGCAAGGACATGACTGCAGTGTGAGACTAGAGCTGCAGAGGGCTGCTGCGTATCATGCTGTGGGAATTTACAGGAAGAAGAGCACCACCACCCTCACCTTTGGAGCCCTACTGGTTAGGCTTCGAGGGGGTAGGAGCATTCCATCCAGACCTTGACAGATGGGGAGGCACTGTATAGACCCCTAGTTCTCAGGAACAAAACCTAGAAGCTCACCTGCCTTCAGTCTAGGCACACATGGTCTTGTGCCAGCTTGCCCCTGGAGATGGCCATAATATACTTGGCAAAGACCAAGCAATGGAAGAGCCTGGGGTTCGCTCAGGTGGACCTGAGTTGTATTCCAGATCTGCTATTGGCCTGTGAGGTGAGTTAGATGTCATGAAGCACCATCCAGACGCCCCCATAAGACCTCCCAATATACTGGGAATACTGGCACTGTTTGCTAAGAGTAGCTCAGGAATTGAGCCTCAGTGGAAAGAGCTGGCTTCACCCCAGGGCAGCCCTTACCTAACAGCAGGTTTGTATGGGGGAAGGGAGTATGAAAGTTCAGCCCTTTGACTCCATGTGAGACTATGCTGAAGGACCAGCCAGCCCCAGAGCTCCCTGGCTTGGCTGAGGCATTTCTTGAGCCTACACCACAGTCTGACTTCTCCTTCTCCCCATCCTACTCCCCTGCAGGCACAGGTGCACTAAAACTGTCTGCCACCAACTTGGGGGGGCAGCTGATTCTGTGTGCCTCTTCTCAACTCTGCGTTCAGAGTTGAATGGGCCATGGTAGGAGAACTGACACCATAAAAACTGGCAAACTCTATAAAATTAGGACTCAACCTCCACACCCACCCCCCAAAGAATTATGAAACATTCACTAGCACCTCACTGCCCACAGCTGTCAATCCCAAGGCCTTCCAAGAAACATCCTGAACATAAGACTCCTTCACATCTCAGGGTCTCCTTTCTAGGGTCCCCAGGAAAGACACTTGGTGACCTGGGGTGAGGCACACGTGCAAACCAACCCTGCCACAACCACAGTGACACTAGGCATTTCTTTATTTTCTTTTTCTTTTTCTTTTTTTTTTTTATTTCAGACAGAGTCTCACTATGTTGCCCTCGGTAGAGTGCGGTGGTGTCACAGCTCACAGCAACCCCAAACTCTAGGGCTTAAGAGATTCTCTTACCTCAGCCTCCCAAGTAGCTGGCACAACAGGTGCCTGCCACAATGCCTGGCTATTTTTTGGTTGTAGTTGTTGTTTGGCAGACCCAGGCTGGGTTCGAACCCCCCAGCCCCAGTGTATGTGGCCGGCACCCCAGCCACTGAGCTACAGGCATTTCACCTAACCTCACGGAGTCTCAGTTTTCTCATCTCAAAATGTAAGGCTTGAACTACATCTGTGAGTTTGGGGCTGTGTTACCTGGAGTGCTAGAGCATTCAGGGTGTCTGTAACTTCATGGAAAGGATGTCACATCACCATACAGCCTGAGATGTGAGCACTAGAGGCCTCTCCTCTAAAATGAAGATAATCCCGTCAGTTGTTATGAGACATAAGTAAGACCAGTGAGCAAAAACCTCCTAGTTCAGTGCCCAGGACATCTCTCTGCAAGTTGATGAAGGGCTACTAGACAGTCTTCCTGAGCTTTGGTCCCATGAAAGCAGGACCCATTACTCACCCAGAACCTAGAGGCTCAGTTATGTGTCAAATGATCAGATGAAGGAGCCAAGGCCTGTTCCTGTGCATAGCAAACTGCACAGAGAGAAATGACCACCAACCAATCCAGACGTAAGATTTTCACTCATAGTTCTTCTCTGCTGCCACCATAAACGTAAGTAACACTTGAATGAAACCACATCTTTAGAACCACTCATTCTGTGTCCCGTGGTGAGGCTACTGGCTGGTACACAGGAAAGGGTCTGCCTGGAGTTCGGGCACCTCTCTCTTGCTTCACAGAAGAGATGAGTCTTACCCTATCCACTTTTGTCCAGTCATAGCGGAGGGCTAATCGTTACCTTGGCTCACTTACTACTGCCATTCTCTACTCATGGAGGGTCATGAAGAGGATTTCTTATAGCCCAAGTTATACAATCATGCCTTTCTTGGAAGCAGATGAAAGCCATTTGTCTTCACCATTCTGTGGTGCCCCTTTACTGATTCCCAAACAACGTGCTTGGGAATATAGTCCGAGACATCACTACCGTGCAGGTGTTTGGCAATACATTTTCCTCAGGTCTGTCTTCTATTATTTGAAAATTAACAGCATTTATATTACAGGTGAGGGTATATTTAGCGAGTAGAAATCCAGGTTGCCCAGATAAATTGCAGATTAATACTGAATACTAGTTTCAGTATGAGGATGTCCTAGGCAATGCCAGGACAATATTTATGCCAAGAAGTGATTGTTTATTTACCTGAAATTCAAATTTAACAAGGCATCTGCTATGATTTGAATGTTTTCAGCCTCCAAAATTCATGTTGAAATTTAATCTTCATTGTGTAGTATTAAGAAGCGGGCCCATTTGGGAAATGATTAAGTCATGGGGGCAGTGCCCTCACAAATGGAATTTTAAAAATGCTTAAGGAAGCTACCTGCGTCTTCAACTGCACGCAGACAACACATCTGCCCCTCTGCCCTGTGAGGACACAGTAAGAAGCAAGCACCACCATGGGCACAGAGAAGGAGCCCCCACCAGATACCGAATCTGCTGGCACCTTGGTAGTGGAATTACCAGCCTCCAGAACTGTGACGAATGCACTTCTATTCCTCATAAATTATCCAGTCAAAAGCATTTTATTATAGCAATAGGAATGGACTAAGACAATGTCCTGTATTTTATCTGGCAACCCTAATTTTAAGGAACTTCCAGAAATCAAAAAGAGTAAGAGAAATTTGTGTGGCTCGACCTGAAGCAGCTGCAGTCATTTTTATTATTTTGTGTTACGGGGGATGCACACCATGGCACGTCCCCATGATGACTCCAGTCCTTCCTAGGCAGTGGCTAGTAGAGGGCCATAGGTGAGAGGGAATGACATAAGGCACCATTTTAATGGTGTGAAATTAGAACCTTCTAACTTTGAAACATCATGCATTTTAGAGGTATTCCTATAGTAGAAAATAACAGAGAAAAAAGTCCCTCCCAGCTCTACGCACTTTGAACACAATTTCCAGCAGCTGGAATGTCTTCTAGTTGATCTCAATTTCTGCCTCATCAGTAGTTTCTGCCACTCCATCCATCATATCTTTATTCTGAAAATAGAGATCTATCTATGTGTTGAGATAAGAACCTCAGCCCTTTTACACATTTGTGTACTTCTGAATTTGGAGCCTGACTTTCCAAACAAGGACAGAGAACTATGTTTTGCATGAGGAGGGAGGGAGAGAGAGAGAGATCTGAATTTGTGTGCAGCACAGGATTCACCCTCTTGGCTGTAGACGGAAGGTGTTGATGGATTTCTGCCTCCCTGTGATTTTTAAACCACTACGATTGTGGGATTGTTACTACAGTATGACTTAGCCCACACTGACCAATACAATTAGGGTTGAGAGCATGTGGGAGGTGCAAGGTCCAGGCTGCAATGGCTGTGCATGGTATCAAGTTACAAAGATTGTGGTCACAGGGGATAGTAGTGAAGGGGGTGGCTCTGAAGACCTGTCCAAAGGTCCAGACAGGTTCGGACTCAGATGTCACTACACAAATCATTAAATGTGTGACTTTGGGCAAATCACTTGACCTCTTTTGTATCAGATCCCTGGAAAATCATAGCACCTTCATCACAGTGTTGTTAATGCATACAAAACAGCACAGAGCCTAGAAGAGAATAAGCATTCACATTAATGTTAATAATCTTCAATTTGATTACTATTAAAAGATAGAAATTCTAACATAAGAATCCCCACATAATATATTTAGCAGTTGCTGCTTGAAGTTTCCAGAGGTGAAGAGTTTATGACCTCATAGGTCCACTGGCTTGATTTGAACTTAAATAGCTGTCAGTCTCGTCCCTGCACTGGGGCACCTTCCTTTAACTTCTACCGCGCTGGGCCTAGTGACCCACTTCTCCAGTGACTCGGGGCCTTCTTCTTCTACACAACAAGCTTTCAAATGTTTGTGGACACTGACTTCTTCACCACACCCCACAACCACCTCTGTCCTCTCCAGTCTGAGGTCCTAATTTTTCCATTTCCTTGTGTAACAGTTTCTTAACTATTCTCCATGATGCCCATCCTCACTTGGAAGCATTGCCAGGTCCATGCCAACTGGGGCACCCAGGTGTGGTATGATGGCCACTAAGCACCCGTGCAGAAGGGAAGATCACAGCTGGGCCATGTTTTCTTCAGCCTATTTTCGGGTAAATGATACTCTTTGTATTTAATATAAATGCTTGGCAGATTAGTTTCATTTCCTAGCCCTCCTTATCCTCCAGGAAGACATTCTTTCATCCAACAAATATTTCTCCCATACCCACTGTGTGCCAGACACTGTTCTTTTACCAAGGCTAAAAAGATCAAGAAACGAGAAATTCACAGGCTGCTGGGGGAGACTGATTTGCAGAAAAACTGCCCAGATTCTTTTGACTCTTGATACCACCCTAAGTCTAAACCCAAAGTGTTTCATCTGTGAACACAGTAAGCCTGATTTGTATGTCTCCACATTAAAAATGATGAAAATGTGGAAAGAACTGAGCACCACAGCAGGACAGCAGTGACTCTGCTGGGTGAGATGCATCTGCCATTCCACCTGAGGGGACCATACCCAGATTTCTGCACTTTTTCCAAGCCCATCTGCCTTGTTAAAATAAAGTTTCACTCTTTTCACTCCTCCTATCTACTAGCAAAGTAAATACCAGAGCAAGGGAGAGAGGGAGGAAAAAGGAAAAGTAAAATTTAAAAGTGAAGAAAAGAGAAGAAGGAAAGATTTAGCTGAGTATTATCCATTTAAGTAAGTCCAGAATATTGGTAGGGCACCGACATCTGAAGATGAGTTTGACATTTGCTCCTTTCAGGTCTCTGACATTTTTTACTTTTTCTGTGATTATTCAGAGATCTCATCACACACCAGCATGCTCTAGTTGCCCCCTGGCGTGCAACAAGTCAATGCTTGAACACTTAGATTCTTCTGAATTATGACTATTTCCCCGATGTCATACTTCTCTGGATCCTTGAACACACCTTAAGGAAGTATTTTCCTTTAGGAAACTGAAACAAATGAACAGTACAAAAGAATGAAGATCTCATCCAACATGACAAGAACTGAAGACTTGAGTCTTAAAGTTGATAAATAGTGAATTCATCGATATCACTGAATCAAGATCAAAACAAAAAACTCAGTTGTATTTCTTTATACTGACAATGAACTTTTGTGAAAACTGAAATTAAAAACACAATACCATTTACAATGGCTTCAAAGATATAAAGTACTTAAGTAAACAGTTAACAAAATAAGGGCAGGATTGATATATTACAATTTTAAAAACATTGATGAAAAGAATCAAAGAAGACCTGTAAAAACAAAAAGACATTGCGTTCATAGAGCAAAAGATTCAACAGAGCAAAGATGTCAATTCTCCCAAAATTAATCAATAATTGTAATGCTATTCCTACCAAAATCCTGGCAAGGGTGTTGTAGACATAAATAGGCTTAATCTAAAAATTATATAGAAAGGCCACGGTTCTAGGATAGTGAAAATGATCTTTAAAAAGGACAAAGAGGTGGGTGGCGCCTGTGGCTCAAAGGAGTAGGGTACCAACCCCATATGCCAGAGGTGGCAGGTTCAAACCCAGCCCCGGCCAAAAACTGCAAAAAAAAAAAAAAAAGGACAAAGAGGGAAGAATCGTGCTACCTAATATTAAGGCTTACTATATTGTTACAAAAAGTGAAACAGTATAATGTCAGCAAGACGGACAGGTACTCACTGCAACAGAAAAGAAAACCCAGAAACAGACCCATTTACAAATCTGTCCAACTAATTTTTGATAAAAGTGCAAAGTCAATTCAAAAAGGAAGAATAGTCTTTTCGGAAAATTGCCCAGCAACAACTGGACATCCATAAGAAAAAGCAAGTTGATTTAAAACTCACAGTTTATACAAAAAAATAACTCTAAACGGATCACGGGCTTAAATATAAAACATAAAACTAGAAAACGTTTAGGGAAAATTGAAAAATCAAAAATCCTCAGAATCTAAGGCTAAGCCCAGTTCTCACCCTTGACGTTGAAAGCACAATCCATAAAAAGCAAAATTGACAAACTGGATGATAGTCTCTTGAATTCTGGCATTCAAAATTCAACCCTCTGGGGGCGGCGTCTGTGGCTCAAAGGAGTAGGGCACCGGCCCCATATACGGGAGATGACAGGTTCAAACCCAGCCCCAGCCAAAAAAACTGCAAAAAAAAAAAAAAAAATTCAACCCTCTGGGCAATATATAGATAATCTTCTCTGGGGAAACTGAGGAGCCCAAGAGGAGATACCTTCAGATAATCACATGGCGGTATATGAGGTACCTCTTGTGGGTGGTGTGAAATCCTTGTTCATTCCAGTGACTGATTTCCAGAGGTTCCCCCAGTTTCCTGAGTTCTACCTGATGGCCTCTCTCCCCCCTCTTCTCTGGGAGTGGCATGAGATGCATGCCAGGAACAGGGGGAATTCCACACGTGTGACTCAGAAGTGTTGGAAAGCTAGTATCCAAAGCAGGCTGTGAGATGCATTTCCTAGGCTCCTGAGAAGATCCTACAGGATTTGAATATCAGTTGCTCCTAGCAGTGGCCAATTGGATGCATCCATGGTGGCTTTCCCTTCTTCCCCATTTTTACTCCCTTGTCCCTCATGTCTCCTCCCTGGGATCACATTCACAAATAAACTATCTCCAGTTAAGCCTTTGTCTCAGGCTCAGCTTTCTGAAAATTCAAGTTAAGAGACAGAATTCTTCTAAAATTAGCCCACCTGAGATGCTAACAAAAAATAATAGCTCCAAACCCCATCCCCATTACACACAGAGACTCAGAACTCCCAGGAACCTGTTTAACGGCTCATTCTTACATATGAACAAATAGTCAAGGGTCACCAGACATTGGAGAAAACCATAAAAAAAAAGAACAAAACAACTGTGTAACTTGAAGAAATTGAGGCTATTTAGAGACAAAGAAGCTTCCAAACAGTCTAATTAAAACAATGCATCCATGAACTAAGTTTTAAGAAACATTAAAAGAACAAAGAACTCTTCAAAATTAAAAACACGATAGCAGAATTTAAAAAACAAACAAACAAACAAAAACCTAGAAGAGATGAAAGAGAACACTGGGGAATATTTCCAGAAAGTAAATAAAACAAAAAAGAAAGTTCCAGAAAGACAGAACACAGAGAAAGGAGGAACTCATCAATAAAATAATTCAAGAAAAATACTCTGAACACATTTTCTGATTAAGGGAATATATATGCACCACAAAACAGATCCATATCCATATCTCTTTGTAAAGTTTAGGACATTAGGGAGAAAAAGAAAGCCCTTCAAAGATAGGGAGAAAAAATGAGTCACGTAGAAAAGACCCAACATTTTGTTAAGTTTGATCAACAGCAATAGTGGGACCTAAAGATATCAAAGCAATGCCTCCAAAATTCTAAGAGAAAAATATTTCTGATCTATGACTCTATACAAATCAAACAATCAGTGAAAAGGAAAGCAAAAACATTTTCAGACATGCAAGATTGCAAAAACTTTACCTCCCACACATCTTTTTCTCAGGCAAAAATGAAGGATGTGCTCCACCAAATAAAAGGAGTAAACCAAGAAAGAGAAGCACACTGGATCAGGAAACAGGTGATCCAACAAAGGAGAGACAGAGAGAAAATCCCAGGTGGGCCAGAAGAGGCACCCCATGAAGACCATTCTACAGATATGCAGCAGGTACCTGGTACAAAGGACTGTGTTGGTTTAAATCTAATCTAAGAGAATTAAGAGATCTTCCAAGATGCAACTTGGAAGTGCAACTCAGACTGAATGATAAGGCAGAATACATTCCCTAACTTCATGAGTTAAGAACATTAACAGCTGGTATTTGACCTCGCAGCTTGACTACAGTCTTTATTCCAATAACTTTGAAACACAGAAAAAATAGCTTTAATTCTGTGATATGCACATATACACAGATACGCAGAGTGTGCCTTTGGAAGGCTATCCAACCCTAGAATACTTGTTACTTTTAGGGAAGGAAACCAGGGCTAGAGGAAAGATTCTTTTTTATTTATTCATTTTTGTAATGGATTCTTAGGATTATTTTCTATACTTTCCTTAAAGGTCCATGGTCTTCAATTTAAGACCTTTTGCTATTTACCTTTATTACTTTTGATTTTTATATCACATACCATGTACATAAGCCTATCTGAAAAATGAGCATTTCCTAAAAATCAATTAAAAATGATGTAGGGCTAGATTAGGTCTAACATATATTGCATTCATTTAAAGCCCAACAAAGGTCATCAGTCAACAGCTGGAGGGTCCTCTTAAAAATCACAGCAGGTCATTTCTTTGCCTTCCATGGGAGAAACTATCAAGCCCACCTCTTAGAGAGTTTGTGACAGTTTTCAAAGCTTGTTCTATTTTTATCAAAGTCCAATTAGTTATACATATTTTTTTAATAGCATATTAATTTTATTGCAAATCATCTAACAGTGGATAAAATGGCCTCTTTTTCCCTGTTTTATCAGCTTCTGGTGTAGAACAAAAATCCAGCATTTCTGTTCCTGAGCTAAGACACGTGAAGCTCTGCACCTTTGCCAATAAAACCACTTTCACTGATGGCACCTCGGCCACCTAGTTAGACTAGAAAAAACAAAACATTATATGTAAATGTGGGCAACTAAAATGGAAATGTAATTACTATGAATGTTTGGGTTTCACTAGAATGACCTCTATCCAGATTTTTTTGTCTGCCAAGTGCCCTTGGTAGAGAAAGTAGCACCAACAAAGGCAAAGCTTGATTGCAGTTCTAAGGGTGTTAGGGAAAGCAGAAGAAGGGCCAAATATAAGGAGATGGAAAGTATTCACTCTCTTGTGACTTTAAAAAATGTAAAATTAAATTACAATTCCTAATACTATTCTTCTGCACGGCGATATAGAAGGCATCATTTGGAGTTTTAAAATTTGTGTATTTTTACATCAGAAAACGATTTATTTCAAAACAGAATATTGGCAAAATGGGGCAGGGTGGGAGTGGGGAGCTGCTGCAGACGTCCCGGCTGAGTTAAGATGACAAGACTCATCTCCCCACATCCTAGTTCCCAGGCTCTAATGAGACCGAGAGGAAGTGTTAACTGAACACACCTGGCACCAGCCTCACTTCTTTTGACAGCACGCATCACAAATTATACAAATTTTTGCAATTAAATATCTTTGAAATGGGAAACAGATCCACTGTCCCAATGTGGAGGAAGGGCACTCAATCTAGAAACTAAAATCAAGGTAAACTGATTTGCCCAGGGTGTGAGAAATGACCTTCTGAATTTTATCATAACAATGGAGATGATCAATTAGGCAAGGAGTGCTCTGAGCCTCTGTGCTGGCTCTGCTACAATTTTTTTTTTTTTTAATGTCTGGCAGAATGTTTTACAAACTAAACCCAGCAAGACTACAGTTTTTACCAGAAGGTGCCTCAGATGGTTTTGTTAATAATTTTGATCAGCTGAAATGGAGAAAAACATTTCAATTATTCACTTTTCAAAAACCGTCAATTTTAAGTTGGAATATTAAATGCCTCTTTCTTCTTCCATCACCAACAACCAGATAAAACCAAACTCTGGAAGAGCTCTCGCAAAAAGGTAAAGGGAGTAGGCAGTGACGTTTTACAGTATGTCAGCATGCTAAAAATCTTGTCAATATTATTGTCTTGCTACTCTGGAGCTGAGTCCAGCTTATGTGTAACTTTGTCTGAGGAAAATAAGTTCCTTTAGAGATACTCGGGGGAAGCTGGCATCGATACTGCTGCGAAGATGTAAGTGCGAACCACCATATATTGGCTTTTGTTTTAATAGCCTTTTAACCAACTTTGTTAATGGACTGAATGCAATTTAGATATGGAACTTGGCTAAAACGTAGCTTCAATTGGCTATTAAAATTTAAGAGCCAACTAAGATAGCTAATTACAAAAAAAGCTCCAGTGATAATGCTAAGCAGAATTAGTAATAGCAAATGACAGTCTGTCTAGTCTTATTCCCATAGGGAAAGAAACTCTTAACTGAGAAGTCAACCAGACAATGTGCAGCAAACCTAATTGCATTACTGGTATTATGGCATACAAATCTGGCAGCTCACAGGGACAAAACAGGGCGTAAAGTCTGTCAAACTCGAGTTAGAAAGCAACTGACCCTCTTTTACATATCAGTTGTAACAGATTCCAGGAAATTTTATTTCTATTCAGAGTTAATGGTTAAATGCTCTTTTATTGAGGAACATTCCTATAAGACTGAGGAATAAAGATGGAAGGAAACAAGACCCTCCATAAAGCACAATTCAAAAGAAAAAGATTCTTCACCTACACGGAATTAGATTCTCCCTTTAGAGACTTAGGTCTAAAAAAGGCAACAATAAATATCTGACTGCTAAAAAGTTGAGCTTAGAGGGAAAATGTTCTACTTCTTTGCTTCATTACAGATACCCTCATTATGGCATCAGCTGAAGTGCAGACTAGCTCTCCTGTGAAGATTTATCTTGTGTGGTGGCCACTTTGAATCGGAGGCACTGGAGTCTTTAACATTCCCTAGTCAAGTGTCTCCCTGCTGTGCCTGTAAATGTCAGTCCAGTTTTTTCACGGCTGTGCGCACAGATTAGAAACAGCAGGAGAGCTTGGGAGTATGACTACAATACCAGTAAGGACACTTGTCTTCGTGGCACTGCTCAAGTGATTCTTGGAATGCAGGACCCTGCTGTTTTCTAATATTTACACACAACTGGAGTCATCAAGAGCAGTAAATGCAGTCTAAAGGCAGCTTGCTTCTTTTGTGTTAGGGACTTTACATTCAAATAGGGATATCAACAATAACACCAAAAAGTATTTTTTTTTAAAGTTTCATATTTCCCCTCAATTTTGCTACTGTGAGACCAACCAGGTATTATCATAACTGTTCACTTAGCTTGACCCTCCTTTCAAAATGCTTTCTATGTGCATCATACAGTTCATTGGGAACAGCAGGTATTTTGGATTCTTGACCTCAAATCGTGGTTTTGCAGGCTGTGGTTTCTCTGACCTCTACAGGGACAGGACACTGGAAAACATTTTGATGTAATTTCAGCCACTTTTGCTTTCTGAACACTTTGCATGACATGTCAAAGACTTATTTGGGGGACTATAGCATGAATTTTTTAAAAGCAGGGGATGGGAGGAGAACCCTTCTTTAATTAATAAATAGTAGGATAAGTTACATATTTTTGTTGTAAGCTTTAAAATATCTGCCAAGGATTTCTGGGCTAGAAACTTGGCCGGGGGTGTTGGGGTGGGGCGTGCAAGGACCAGATAACATACCTTTGCAATCAGAATGTTAAGCAGATTAGGATGTGCATACAAATTGGTGTTCACACCAAAATATTCTGTAATAGTTAATGACATAAATGAAGATAAAAAAACAGATTTTGAGTGTCTGTATGTTTTGCTGGGTGGAAAAGGATTAAAACGCCCAGAACATGAAAGGTCTTCAGAATCTGGAAGGCACATGCCACTACTTAGAAAAGTTCAAGAAATAAACTACTGCTCTCTTTCACCAGGCTATCTAATAAAATCACTTCCCATTTGTAACTCTATAGTCTTTGGTTTAGCAGAACTTTTATTATGAGGAAACTTTGATAAAGTGTGTACAGGCCTTTTTTTTTAATTTTTATTTATTATTTTTTTATTGAGACAGAGCCTCAAGCTGTCATCCTGGATAGGGTGCCGTGGCATCTCAGCTCACAGCAACCTCCAATTCCTGGGCTCAAGCGAGTCTCCTGCCTCTGCCTCCCAAGTAGCTGGGACTACAGGCACCCGCCACAACGCCCGGCCATTTTTTGGTTGCAGCCGTCAT
>CAUYRH010038264.1:0-10000 GCA_963574655.1 Perodicticus potto | reverse complement strand
AATGTAACGCTATAATGGATAAATAGTATAATAAATGAATTATATCTCAATAAAGCTGTTAAGACCAACCAAAAAAAAAAAAAAAAAAAAAGAAAGAACTAAGTGAGCCAGAGAATCACTTGAGCTCAAGAATTGGAGGCTAAAATGATCTGTGATTATGCCACTGAACTCCAGGCTGGGCAACAAAGAGAAATCTTGTCTCTTAAAAAAAGAAAAAGCAGGCTCGGCACCTGTGGCTCAAGCGGCTAAGGCGTCAGCCACGTACACCTGAGCTGGCAGGTTCGAATCCAGCCCGGGTCCGCCAAACAACCATGACGGCTGCAACCAAAAAATGGCTGGGCATTGAATGACGACATTCTCCGGAATCGCTGTACTGCATTGATGAAAGTACTTGTGAACCCTTTTCCATCTGATAAAAAAAAAAGAAAAACAAAAAATGGCCAGGCGTTGTGGCAGGCGCCTGTAGTCCCAGCTACTTGGGAGGTGGAGGCAGGAGACTCACTTGAGCCTCCTCCTAGGCAGGAGGTTGCTGTGAGCTGTGATGCCACAGTACTCTACCCAGGGTGACAGCTTGAGGTTCTGTTTCAAAAAAAAGGGCTCAGCGCCTGTGGCTCAACGGGCTAAGGCCCCAGCCACGTACACCTGAGCTGGCGGGTTCGAATCCAGCCCAGGCCTGCCAAACAACAATGACAGCTGCAGCCAAAATATGGCCGGACCTGTGGTCCCAGCTGCTTGGGAGGCAGAGACAAGAGACTTGCTTGAGCCCAGGAATTGGAGGTTGCTGTGAGCTGTGACGCCATAGCACTCTATCCAGGGTGACTGCTTGAGGCTCTGTCTCAAAAAAAAAAAAGCAAAACTATTATTATATATATATGTGCGTGTGTGTGTTTGTGGGAGGTGGTTTGTGCGAGTTCTTCATACCAGGACAAATTTATCCTGGAAATGTTGCAATGGTTCCCAGATGTATGTTATTGTTTTTTAAAGTTGAAATGTGTTGATAGCCAGGTATTTGTCTCCAAAGTAAGAATGATGTCATTCCACTCAGTTTATTCCCTTTGTATTGAGAAATTTTCCAGAAATGTGAGCATGGCTTTATTTATTTATTTATTTTTTTTTGCAGTTTTTGGCTGGGGCTCGGTTTGAACCTGACACCTCTGACATATGGGGCTGGCGCCCTACTCCTTTGAGACAGGGCGCGGCCTGTGAATATAGCTTTAATTCAGAGATACGCTGATCACTTGTTGGTTTTGTTACAAGAGAGGAGTTCCTCTCATTTCTCAGTGTAGCTTTGTGCATAGCCCACGGTGAAAACCTATAAAGGACTATTGGGGCAATGTGTTGATTTGTGTTTACTCTAGTCTTATCTGCATTTCCAATGCCACTGGAAACCACTATTTATAAAATTGTGTAGGATTACTGTTTTGCAGTATAAAAAGTATTTGGATTCATAATCCATTTTCTTTCTTTCTTTCTTTCTTTTTTCTTTGAGACAGAGCCTCAAGCTGTCACCTTGGGTAGAGTGCCGTGGCATCACAGCTCACAGCAACCTCCAATTCCTGGGCTCAAGCGAGTCTCTTGTCTCTGCCTCCCAAGTAGCTGGGACTACAGGCTCCTGACACAATGCCCAGCCATTATAATCCATTTTCTTTAAGAAACAGAAGGACATATTGTGGTTATTGACATTAAAAAGGAATATTTTTACCTTTCCCTGTGGAGCAAAATCTTTGAGGATAATTTTAAAATATGACGAAATGTCCCCCAAATTTAGGGAAGTCACACATAGATCCCAGTTCCTCTAATTACCCTTGGTAGTTTATTTGTTCATAGAGCTGTGACAAGGTCTCTGGAATCAAATGATTTGTAGTATAGATCATTGTCTCAAAATCTGAAACATGATATGCAAACTGGAATCTTTAAATAGTTCTTTCAGTCTATCTTCCAGTGATATCTGACAAAACCTAAATTAAAGTGGCATAAAAGTGTGATGAAAAAAAACACCCCACTCTTCTTCAACATTGTAATCATTTTACTCCACATTCACTGAATCATGTCATTCTTAGCTTTCCACTAAGTTTCCGTATTTCTCTTAACTGGAAAAGATACAGGGGTCTAAAACGCAGTTTCTGTAGTTAAAAAGCAAGAAGGAGTAAAGAGGCTGTGACGTGTGCTGACTTGGGAGCTTAACGGGAATGGAAAAAAAAAAAGATTTAGGAGGTCTAAAAAGATGTGTGAAAGGAAATTCTCTATACACAGTATCTCCTATTCTGTTAAAGCTCTTGCCTATCTATCTATAAACACAAAAGCCATAACTCTGCTGATGAACAAGTAGAAAACTGTTCAAATAATGCTACCTGCAGCTTAGCTGTCCTAAATGATTTGCATACTTATTTCACCTCTCCGAGTTGCCAGTTTACACCAAGCCGTGGGGTCTGCCATCCCTCCGCGGCCGACCGGTCCTGCTGTCCTGCTGCTCAGCACACCCAGGTCACCTCGCCGGCCGGCCCAGCGCTCTGGCCACGCGGATCTTGGGCCCCGGGGGAGCGGTCACCATCGGGGCGTCCGCCTCCGACAGGGTCCAGCGGCGTCCTCCTGACTTCCGCAAACCGCGTGCGGGGGACAGACGCGCCCCGGCCCGGCCTTTGGCGAGGGTCCTGGGGAGGAGGGGACAGCGGGCCCCCCGCTGCCCGCCGCCCGGCGTCCTCGGCCTCGCG
Organism: Perodicticus potto; assembly: GCA_963574655.1. NCBI lineage: Eukaryota > Metazoa > Chordata > Mammalia > Primates > Lorisidae > Perodicticus > Perodicticus potto. The sequence continues at coordinate 7,289 of CAUYRH010038264.1, read as the reverse complement.
CGCCCCCGGGAGGAGCCGCCGGCGGCCGTGACGCGGCAGGAGGAAACGCCGGCGCCCGGCGGCCCTGCGGGAAGGAGGAAGCGCGAGGGCGCCCGGCGGGCAGGTCGGTGCGGGCGGCCGCGGGCGGAGCGGGGCGGGAGCGGCGGGGCCGGGGCGGGGCGGGGCGAGCGCGGCCGCGTCTCCGCAGCTCCAACGCGACTCCCTCGGGTGGCCCGGGAATCGCCGAGCTGGTCGGCCGGCCCGACCCTCCAGTTAGTGTCTTTGTTTCCTCTGCTTTGAGATTCCTAAACGCCCGTCGCGTCGGGGCACGGACGCTGTTCACCGCTGCTTAGCCCCCGAGGCCAGAGCAGCCGGGAGACGCCGCCTGCGGGGGAAAGCGGTTCGGTCACCTGCGAGGCCGGGACGCGGGCGGCGTCAGGACCCGGGTGGACGGGGATCTGGAACCTGTTGCTTGCGGACCAGGCGAAGGAGACTCTGATGCCTTGTTACTTTTAAGTTCTCTGATTTGAACCCTTTCTGTCTCTCCCAGACAGTCTGGCTCTGTTCATTTCACAGTTTTAGCATTGCTATGTATCCTCTCTAACTCAGATGTTTAGATTTTGGCATTTTTAGTGATGGTTAGAAAGATAGAAAAGAGAAAGGATTAATCTTTTGAAACTCAAAAGTCTTCCATTGAATTTTGCAGTGACTTCTGAACCGCAATTTCAAACCTGCGCAAGATTATATGGGGCGCATTTGAGATACAAGAACCAATATAGAGCGCTCCAATTTCTAAATCTTGATCAAGGCGAAGAATAAACTGTTGTGTACTTTGATTCGCTTCCTTCTCATTAAGTTGAGACTTCACCCAGCCAAATGTGGAAAGTACTTTGTGTTTGTTTGCTTAACACTCAGCTCTTATTATGTACTGGACTTTTTGCAAGTACTTTATAAATATTAACTCCAAATCTTAACTCAAAATATTAAATTATAGCGATTCTAGCAATGAAGAGGCTGTCATACTTTAGTTCCCACAGTGTCTTTGCAGGAGCTAGAAACATTAGAGGAAGTTGCCGCTTATTTTAGCACTGAGTGACCCTTCTGTCCCCTTGTCTCACACTCCTGAGAAGACAAGCCCCTTTTCCTGCATTTCTCTGGGGGAAGGAAGTTTGGATCTCAGGGAATTAGACCAGTTCCAAGCAGGTCTCCACCAGATCCTGAGCAGCTTCTGTAAAATGGTCTCTCTTACCCGCCATTGTGCCCATCAGATAATTCTGGAAAGATCTCAACTTCCCCCTTTCTTCAACTGCCGCTGACTGCATCAAGCCTAATTTTGTTTTTAAAAGGAGCTTTGTTCTTAATTTGTTCGACATTATTCATATGACATAGCTTAGATTTGAGGGTCAGATTAAATTTGAATTGTACTGTGAAATAGGATAGAACATTTTTGTGTGTGTCCACATCAACTAAATAATGTTTTGTAAGTGCACTGCTGTTTGTTCCTGGCAACACTGACTTGGTAGGTCAGCCTCTCGGGTGTCCGTTTTGTGAGCTGCGGGTAGATAGAATACTTTTTCAGAATAAAGTGCCCTTTTCAAATGAGCATTTGGGCAGATGACCAGATTAGTAGAGACCTGAAATAGTGAATAAGATAAACATGGTTCTTATAATGATGATGGATGTAATGTCAAAATCTGCACACATTAACTTTCTTCCTGTCTCTCTCCCTATCTTCCCTCTCTCCCTCTTTTTTTCCATCTCTGATATATTTAAATTTCCAGGGAGATGATTAAATGAGCTGGTAAGTCTAATTTAATAGGGTCATAAAGTGTCTCTTGAAGCAGGAAGGCCAATGTTTCTGTAATATAATTTATGGCACAACAGATGTTAGTGTCATTCATTAATTCAGCCAAATGAAACCTAGCATTTTCGTGGTTTACTAAGTGCTTCCAAATATACTCATTTGCTCTTCAGAGAGACCAATCATTTTTTTAATTCCCATTTTTACAGATGAAGAAACTGAGGCATAGAAATGTTAAAGTGGGCTCGGCGCCTGTTGCTCAGCGGCTAGGGCACCAGCCATATACACCGGAGCTGGTGGGTTCGAATTCAGCCCAGGCCTGCCTAACCACAATAACTATAACCAAAAAATAGCTGGGTGTTGTGGCAGGCACCTGTAGTCCCAGCTACTTGGGAGGCGGAGGCAAGAGAATCACTTAAGCCCAAGAATTTGAGGTTGCTGTGAGCTGTGAGAGAGACTCTGTCTCAAAAAAATAAATTGGGGCGGGTGGTGGCGCCTGTGGGTCAAAGGAGTAGGGCACCAGCCCCATATGCTGGAGGTGGCTGGTTCAAACCCAGCCTTGGCCAAAAACTGCAAAGAGAAAAAAAAGAAAGAATCGGGGGCAGCACCTGTGGCTCAGTGAGTAGGGCACCAGCCCCATGTACCGAGGGTGGCGGGTTCGAACATGGCCCTGGCCAAACTGCAACAACAACAAAGAAATAGCCAGTGTTGTGGTGGGTGCCTTTAGTCCCAGCCACTCGGGAGGCTGAGGCAAGAGAATCGCCTAAGCCCAAGAGCTGGAGGTTGCTGTGATCTGTGACGCTACAGCACTCTACAGAGGGCAACAAAGTGAAGACTCTGTCTCTTTTTTTTTTGTCAAGCCAGAGTTCTACCCTATGCCCTGAGCAGAGTGCGATGGCGTTGTAGCTCACTGCAATCTCAGATTCGGGCTGTGGGCATCCTGCTGCCTTAGCATCTGAAGCCTCTGGGATTAGGTGCTCACCGTGGCGCCCGGCTGGGTTTTTCCATTTTTTTCATGAGTCGGGGTCTCTAGCTCAGACAAGCCTCAAACTCCTGAGCTCAAGCAATCCTCCCACCTTAGCCTCCCACAGTGCTGGGATTACAGGCTGAGCCACCACACCTGGTAAAAACAAGAAATGTTAAAGTGCTTTAGCCACAATTACACAGTGAAAGAGAGGCAGAGCTTCAATAGAGAGTGTTGTGGGGCAGTGCCTGGCATTGTATGGTAGACATTTGTGGAATGAATGACTCCAAATGACTTCAGATGTCTTGCTCTTTCAAAACATATCTCTCAAGGCTCGGTGCCTGTGGCTCAACGGGCTAAGGCGCCAGCCATGTACACCTGAGCTGGCAGGTTCAAATCCAGCCCAGGTCCACCAAACAACAATGACGGCTGCAACCAAAAAATGGCCAGGCGTTGTGGCGGGCGCCTGTAGTCCCAGCTACTTGGGAGGTGGAGGCAAGAGACTCGCTTGAGCCCAGGAATTAGAGATTGCTGTGAGCTGTGATGTCACAGCACTCTATCCAGGGTGACAGCTTGAGGCTCTGTCTCAAAAACAAAACAAAACAAAATATATCTCTCAAAATATCACAGTAATTGATTTGCGCCTAATCCAATACCTCTCTTAATTTTGAACAATATCAGATGAAACATACATTTTTTTTTTTTTTTGAGACAGAGCCTCAAGCTGTCACCCTGGATAGAGTGCTATAGCATCACAGCTCACAGCAACCTCCAATTCCTGGGCTCAAGCGAGTCTCCTGCCTCTGCCTCCCAAGTAGCTGGGACTACAAGCGCCCGCCACAACGCCTGGCCATTTTTGGTTGCAGCCACTGTTGTTGTTTGGCGGACCCTGGCTGGATTCGAACCTGCCAGCTCAGGTGTATGTGGCTGGCGCCTTAGCCTGTTGAGCCACAGGCACCGAGCCAGAAACATACATAATTTTTTGAGATAGAGTATCACTTCATCGCCTTCGGTAGAGTGTGGTGGCATCACAGCTCACAGCAACCTCCAACTCCTGGGCTTAGGCGATTCTCTTGCCTCAGCCACCTGAATAGCTGGGACTACAGGCGCCCACCACAATGCCCGGCTATTTTTTGTTGCAGTTTAGCCAGGTCCGGGTTTGAACCGTCCACACTCGCTATATGGGGCCGGCGCCCTACCCATTGAGCCACAGCTGTCGCCCATAAAACATATTTTCAACAAAAAGGATGAGCATGCCCTTTGGATTTTATTTCTTAGGATTTACCATCTCTGGTTTTTGCAACTGAATATAGATTGATTATTTCTTTCCCCTCTCAAATATCTTACCTTTTTTGTCTGATTTTGAGAGTATGGATTAGAGACATGATGTTTGTGTTGACAACTTTCTTACCTCTCTATGCTACTTGGATTTCTGATCAAGTTTGATCATATGTATTACAATGTTTTTTATTTTTATTTTTTATTTATTTTTATTTATTTTATTTATTTTTTTTTTTGGGACAGAGCCTCAAGCTGTCACCCTGGATAGAGTGCCGTGGCATCACAGCTCACAGCACCTCCAATTCCTGGGCTCAAGCGAGTTTCTTGCCTCCGCCTCCCAAGTAGCTGGGACTACAGGCTCCCGCCACAACGCCCGGCCATTTTTTGGTTGCAGCCGTCATTGTTGTTTGGTGGGCCCAGGCTGGATTCGAACCCGCCAGCTCAGGTGTACGTGGCTGGCACCTTAGCTCGTTGAGCCACAGGCGCTGAGCCTACAATGTTTTTTGAAGTGTCTGATGTAACTGTTTGTTTGTTTGTTTTTTTTTTTTGAGACAGAGTCTCACTTTGTCGCCCTCGGTAGAGTGCTGTAGTGTCACAGCTCACAGCAACCTCCAACTCCTGGGCTTAGGCGATTCTCTTGCCTCAGTCTCCTGAGTAGCTGGGACTACAGGTGCCTGCCACAATGCCCGGCTATTTTTTTTTTTTTTTTCAGTTTTTGGCCAGGGCTGGGTTTAAACCCGCCACCTCCAGCATATTGAGCCAGCGCCCTACTCCTTTGAGCCAGAGGTGCTGCCCAAACCCAGCTGTTTTTTGTTGCAGTTTGTCTGGGGCTGGGTTCAAACCCGCCACCCTGGGTATGTGGGGCCAGCATCCTACCTGCTGAGCCACAGGTGCCGCCCAATTGTGTTTTTTTTGAAATGTTGCAATTACCTTAGCATAAAGGGTCTTTACAACAAACAAACAAACAAAATCCTCAACTATTTTTATTCTTTAAGCATAATTCTCTGTATCCTACAGTATGTGATTTCCAGATGGATAACCTTCAGTTAGAAAGGAAAATATGGTCATTACCTGGTGGGAGAAACTGAGAAGGGCTATCAGGGAGAAATGAGAGATGAGATGGCCTTCCCCGTGGGGGATCTTAGGTGGTAAGGAACCCATAATGAAGCTAGGCTGAGTCATCTGCCTGTCAACGTTCTTCTGTGTGGGAGCAGAATAAAATACTTCTGAAACCTACCTTGTTTCAGAAACTACTTTACCTTTTCCAATCCTCATGTTTTCTCTCTCTCTCTCTTTTAATTCATGTAAATTACTGACTGAACTGCTGATTCATGAAGCCCAAATTATGTAACATGTTATTCCTGACAGAAACAGCTCCCACATTAAGAGACCCAACGTCTCTATTTTCCTTTACCTAGTCCATTCTTTTTTTTTTTTTTTTTAAAGAGCTTATTTATTTATTTATTTTCTTTTTGGCCGAGGCTGGGTTTGAACCGGCCACCTCCAGCATATGGGGCCTGCGCCCTACTCCTTTGAGCCACAAGTGCCGCCCCCTAGTCCATTCTTTATGATGGAGCCTTTGCTTTCTTTTCACTTCCCACTCCCCCGTTTCCTGCAGAAAAGTGGTAATCTAAGACGTGCCAATTCCACATCTTGTTCATGTCAAAGTAGTTTTTACTTAGTACTAACTTTGAGTTGTCATTGGCCAGGAAGACAATGCAGAAATCACCCCTTGAAGGCCAATTCAAAACACCATGCAGTCAAACTCTATGGCCTATCTGAACCTGTGCCTGAGGGTTTTCACAGGGAATTAGGGTCGAGTGTAGTATCCTTGCTGCTGTCCAGTCTCGCAGTTCCTTTCTGTTTCCCCCTGCTCCTGAAAACCTGCCTAAGTTCATCTCCTTAGAGCCACTGTTACATTATTTAAAACTAAAACCTCTTTTCCTTGGGTGTGCTTGTGGGTGAGTGAAAGAAATGAGAAGATGTAAGGGAAATTATATGTAAAATGGGAAACGGGATATGTGGGTCAAAGAAGAGAGGTCGGCTGGCGCCGCCTGTGGCTCAACGGGCTAAGGCGCCAGCCACGTACGCCTGAGCTGGCGGGTTCGAATCCAGCCCGGGCCCGCCAAACAACAATGACAGCTGCAACCAAAAAATGGCCGGGCGTTGTGGCGGGCGCCTGTAGTCCCAGCTACTTGGAAGGTGGAGGCAGGAGACTCGCTTGAGCCCAGGAATTGGAGGTTGCTGTGAGCTGTGATGCCACGGCACTCTGTCCAGGGTGACAGCTTGAGGCTCTGTCTCAAAAAAAAAAAAGAAAGAAGAGAGGTCATGAGGTCTTACAGGGCAGGATTCCTAAGCAGTGCAGCTCTGCTTCCCCTGATAGGACCCTGCATGTAGGAAAGACCTGTGCTATATGGGATCAAAGTCTGAGAGGACTGGAAACATCTGTTGACGTGATATGATCTTGAGGAGTAGAGTACCTTTGTGCCACCAAACATAGAAGTGTTCTTATAGCGAGTTCTTTCTTCAGGCCATGAAGCGCGTTTGTGCGTAATTAAAATGTAGAGAGGTGGTTGAGTGGCTTTTAACTTGAGAATAAGAGTAAGGCTGAGTCTCACTCTTTTGCCCAGGCTAGAGTGCTGTGGAATCATCATAGACCATAACAACCTCAAACTCCTGGGTCCAAGTGATCCTGCTGCCTCAGCCTCCTAAGTAGCTTAGATTATGAGCATTGACCACAATGCCCAAATGGAGTCTCACTCTCACTCAGGCTGGTCTTGAAGTTTTGAGCTCCAAGGGATCTTCCTGCCTTGGCCTCCCAGAGTGCTGGGATTACAAGCATCAGCCACTGTGCCTGACCAAGGCTTACTCTTTTTTGAAAATGCCTATCATGTTAAGATAATAATGTCAGGCTCGGCGTCTGTGGCTCAACGGGCTAAGGCACCAGCCACGTACACCTGAGCTGGCGGGTTCGCATCCACCCTGGACCCACCAAACAACAATGATGGCTACAACCAAAAAATGGCCGGGCGTTGTGGCGGGCGCCTGTAGTCCCAGCTACTTGGGAGGCGGAGGCAAGAGACTCATTTAAGCCCAGGAATTGGAGGTCGCTGTGAGCTGTGATGCTACAGCACTCTATCCAGGGTGACAGCTTGAGGCTCTATCTCAAAAAAAAAAAAAAAAAGATAATAATGTCATTCTTTTCACTGTTCTGTGTGTTTTTTTTTTGTTTTTTTTTTGAGACAAAGCCTCAAGCTGTCACCC
>CAUYRH010038263.1:0-10425 GCA_963574655.1 Perodicticus potto | reverse complement strand
AGGCGCCAGCCATGTACACCTGAGCTGACAGGTTCAAATCCAGCCTGGGCCCACCAAACAACAATGACGGCTGCAACCAAAAAATGGCCGGGCGTTGTGGTGGGCGCCTGAAGTCCCAGCTACTTGGGAGGTGGAGGGAAGAGACTCGCTTGAGCCCAGGAATTGGAGGTTGCTGTGAGCTGTGATGCCACAGCACTCTATCCAGGGTGACAGCTTGAGGCTCTGTCTCAAAAAAAAAAAAAAAAAAAAAAAACATGTCAAGAAATGTCTTGCTAGGCTTGGCGCCCATAGCTCAGTGGTTAGGGCGCTGGCCACATACATGGGGGCTGGCAGGTTCAAACCTGGCCTGTGCCTGCTAAATAACGACAACTACAAAAAGAACAACACCCACAAAAACAGCCAGGTGTTGTAGTAGGCGCCCACAGTCCCTGCTACTTGGGAGGCTGAGGCAAGAGAATCGCTTAAACCTAAGAGTTTGAGGTTGCTATGAGCTGTGATGCCACAGCACTCTATGGAGAGTGACATAATGAGACTCTGTCTCAAAAAAAAAAAAAAAGAAAGAAAGAAAGAAACATCTTGCTAAACTATAATTCTTTCACCCAAGTATGACCAGTATCTTTTATTCCAGGCATGGAGTGAAAAACAGGCCAGGAAGGTAAGAGGCATCTTGCATTTGGGTGACTTAATTATTTGGTTTAAAATTAATTTGGAGGCTCAAAGCCTGTAGCTCAAGCAGCTAAGGCGCCAGCCACATACACCAGAGCTGGTGGGTTGGAATCCAGCACAAACAGCAATGATGACTATAACCAAAAAAATGGCATTATGGCGGGCGCCTATAGTCCCAACTACTTGGGAGGTTGAGGCAAGAGAAATCGCTTAAGCCCAGAAGTTGGAGGTTGCTGTGAGCTGTGATAGCACAGCACTCTACCCAGGGTGACAGCTTGAGGCTTTATCTCAAAAAAAAAAAAAAAATTAAATTTGGAATGAGTCACAAAAAAAACATTATTTCTATGCTTAAATTACCTATTTTAATTCAATCACCTACTTTATTTTATCCTGGGTTTTATAATCTTTTTTTATTGAGATAGAGTCTCACTTTGTCAACCTCGGTAGAGTGCTAGAGCAACCTTAAACTCTTGGGCTAAGTGATTCTCTTTACCTCAGCCTCCCTAGTAGCTGGGAGTACAGGCGCCCACCACAATGCCCATGGATATACATATATATTTTTTTTTGGTTTAGCAGGCCCAGGCCAGGTTCAAACCCACCAGCCCCAGAGCACATGGCTAGCGCCCTAACCACTGAGCTACGGGTGCCCAGACTATTTTATCCTGTTTTAAACCACCTATTTTGTATTATTCATGCCTCTGTACCTTCCTTATTTAAACAAAATGTCAACTTCCTATGGAAACTAAGCTCTGAAAATAAGCCTAAGAATTCTAAATCTCTCAACACACACCTCAGAAGCTAAAACCAAATTTACCTAAAACCAAATCTAAAACTATCCCTCTTCACCTGAAACCCTAAAATAGATTCCCCATAGTATAAGGGGTTTTAGCAAAGCTCATGGCTCTCTTCCTCTTCAGCTCTATTATCTCTTTCCACTGGTCCTCATTCCCACAGAGAACTGCTAGATTCTGTGTTCTGTGTGTGTCTATGTATAAAATATGCATGTACATATATACCCTGGCACTCTTGTCTCTGAACATCCCATTTTTTCTAATTAGAATATTTCTCTGTAGCTCTCTACTCCATTCATCTGGTGTTAGCCATTTGTCACAACTCCAAAAAGCCTTGCCAGTTTGTTGAGATTTTAATATCACCATGAATTGGAAATGCTAGGTAAGAAGGAACATAAAGGAGGAAGAGACCAAGGAGGCAAAGCTAAGCATGAGTAAAGAGGGATGAACAGAACTGTCCAAGCACTGGTTGTACTTTGTTCTTAACATGGACAGTAAATATACAGGTGTTGGTTTTTAATTTAATTTAATTCATTCATTCATTTGAGACAGTCTCTCTTTGTCACCCTCAGTGCTGCCATGGCACCCCAGTAGAGTGCCATGGCAGCATAGCTCAGAGCAACCTCAAAATATTGGGTTCAAGTCATTCTCTTGCCTCAGTCTCCCAAGTAGCTGGGACTACAGGTGCCCACCACAACACCCGAATATTTTAGAGACAAGGGTCATGCTCTTGCTCAGGCCGAGCTCAAGCAATCCACCCATCTCAGCCTTCAGAGTGCTAGGATTACAGGCATGAGCCGCCATAGCCAGTCCTCAGGTGTTGGTTTAATTACAATTCCTACGCATACTACTTAAGATTCTTCCACACACATATAATGTACATTCTTTTTTGCATGTATGTTTTACAAAAAAAAAAAAAATCTTAAAGAAGAAACAGAAACTTGTTAGTGAAAAGCTAAAACAAGAATTTTAAAAAAAAATAATTAAAAACTGGCTCACGCCTGTAATCCTAGCACTCTGGGAAGCCAAGGAGAATGGATTGCCTGAGCTCACAGTTTCGAGACCACTTCTCTAAAAAACAGCAGGGTGTTGTGGCAGGTGCCTGTAATCCCAGCTACTTGGGAGGCTGAGACAAGAGAACTGCTTGAGCCCAAGAGTATGAGGTTGGGCTTGGTGCCTGTGGCTCAAGCAGCTAAGGTGCCAACCATATACACCTGAGCTGACGGGTTCGAATCCAGCCCAGGCCCGCCAAACAATGATGGCTGCAACCAAAAAATAGCTGAGAATTGTGGCAGGCACCTGTAGTCCCAGCTACTGGGGAGGTGGAGGCAGGAGAATCACTTGAGCCCAGGAGCTGGAGGTTGCTGTGAGCTGTGATGCCACAGCACTCCACCCAGGGCAACAGCTTGAGGCTCTGTTTCAAAAAAATAAATAAGTAAAAAATAAAAAAATAAAAAAAAAGAGAATGAGGTTGTTGTGAGCTCTGACAGCATGGTACTCCTATCGAGGGTGACGAAGTGAGACTCTGTCTCAAAAAAAATGAAGAGTTACACTTGCTGAATGTGATAAATGTGTTTATACAGGAGAATATGCTTGTTCTTCTGAGATACATGCTAAAGTATTTAAAGATAACATGAAAACATGTCTGCAGTTCTCAAATGGCTCAGAAAAATGACACACAAATGTGACAAAATGTTAATCAATCTTTGTGAAGGGTATATGGGTATTAATTAGTAACATCTGCAACATCACATTTTTCAGAATGCAAAAACAAATACAAGACTAACCTCAAACAGAGTTATAATATAGAAAGTCAGTATATAGAGATGCACTGAAGAAAAAAGGATTCTACTCCTGTAGAAGCCAGGAGTGCATCCATGCTCCATCCTCCACCACTTAAAAAGAAATGTCTTTCTCCAAGATCATCAAAGGTCTCCTTGTCAGTACCCAATAGATGCTCTTCAGATTTAATTTGATTTGAGACAGAGCCTCAAGTTGTCGCCCTGGGTAGAGTGCCGTGGCATCACAGCTCACAGCAACCTCCAGCTCCTGGGCTCAAGCGATTTTCCTGCCTCCGCCTCCCAAGTAGCTGGGACTACAAGCACCTGCCACAACACCTGGCTATTTTTTTTTTTTTTTTGGTTGCAGCCATCATTGTTGTTTGGTGGGCCCGGGCTGGATTCGAACTCACCTGAGACCAGCTCAGGTGTATGTGGCTGGCGCCTTAGCTGCTTGAGCCACAGGCACCAAGCCTATTTGACTATTCTTTTGTCCTCTTTTCTCCAGTCTCTGCTTCAATGACCCACCGGTTAATGTAGGTGTAGCTTCAGTGACCCACCGGTTAATGTAGGTGTAGCCCAAGATTCTATTCTTGGTCTTTTTCTTTTCTCGGTTATCTAATCCTTTCCCATTAGTACATTCTTACACTTACTCTAATGGCTTTCAAATGTCTATCTTCAATGCCACTCTCACCAGACACACACTGATATGTCCAATTACTCCACATGTGTGCTGACCAAGTTCACCGTCTGCCTCTCGCTCCAATCTTGCTTTTCCTCCCATCCACATTTCCTATCTCAGTGACTGGCCAAAAGCCTAAGCTTTGCTCAATGACTAAATTTCTCTCAAAAGCAAGGATTCTTTGCAGATTTTTGTACCCTAGACTCCATGTAGGCAGATTTTGGCCTCCATCACCTTCTTCTACTAATGTCATGCAAGAATTTTGTAAATGTAATTAATGTTTCTAAACAGTTGACAGTAACATAGGGACATTATCCAGGATTACATAGGTGGGCGCAATGTAAAGCACGTGAGTTCTTAAAAGTAGAGAATTTTCTCTGGCTGAAGACAGAAGTAACTTACCAAAAGGGGAAGCCAGAGAGAGCTGATGAACAGGAAGAATTCAATGTATTATTGTTGGCTTGAAAAGTGAAGGGGACCACACGTCAAGGAAACAGGGACCTCAGATCTACAACTGCAATATTTAAAGCATATCTACCCGACTTTAAAAATATTAAACACAAAGTGCGACCAAATAAAAGGGCAATTCTTTTCAAGATCCCGAAACAGGAGTCAGATCGCTTTGGATATGATCCCAGCCTACGCAGGGCTAAGGATTCCTCTTCCCACTTACACCCAAAGAAGAAAACCTATATACTCCTTAATCAAACCGTCAAAGTCCTCCACAGTCTGCTCTGAACCTACATATCCTGCACAGGGGAACACCTCCTCCGGAAAAGCAAGGCACATCGAAGCCTAACTCACGAGGTGGAACGAGCAACCTAAGTCCCAGACCAACATAAACAGGCAGGTAAAAAACCACAGTATGTGAGGGGAAATTTCAGGCGGAGAACAGACGGAGATAGGGACGCTAGAATCACCAAGTCTTCCACCCAGGAGCGGCGTCCCGAAGCAACGCAGAGCAGGAGTCCCCGCGGTCGCGCGTCGTCCCACTCCTTGGCACCGCCCGCGCCTGCAAGCAGGACCCCGAGGCGGGAGGCCAGCGCCCGGGACAGGAACCCTACCTCTCGGCGATGTAAAGGGTACCGGTGCCGAGGCCCTTCCCGTTCAGCACAGCCTCGGTGTCTGGCTGCTGCTGCCGGAGCCCCTCGGCAGGCCCCGGCGGAGGGAAGCTTTTGAGGAAGCTCATAGCAGCAGGGAAGGCGGCAACACAGGCCCGCAGGGAGCCGGGGCACAGCACGCCCACGCCGCGGCCCGCACCGGAAGCGCCGGCAATCACCCCGGAAGGACAACCGGCCCACACGGGAATCCGAGCGCCACCGACCATAGAGACGAGACGTTCTAGGAAAAGCACGCGGAGGTCTGCGGAGGCCCGGCCAGCCTCGTCACGTGACACCCTCCTCCAAGTCCCAGCCGTTTCCAGGGCTCGCTTGGGTTTCCAGTAACCGAGCGCTCTCCGGGACGTCTCCTTCAAGGCTGTCACAACACCTTAAGAAGTGTTACTCCTTTTTCTGCAAAAGAGGAAACGGAGACCTGAGACATGGAGTCCCTTGTCTGAGGGTGTAAGTGAAGTAGAAGTCAGAAGTCTCGACTTGGGTCACGGGTCTCCTCTTCTGCCCGCGCCTCCCCATCTCCCGGGACTGTTGGCATCGGTTTACACGGACCTCAGTGGAGGTCCCGACACCGCCCTAGTGCGCGGGCGCAGACCGCTGTTAACCGAGAGTGAAGCAAGAGCCGGCTACGTCCGAAAGGAGAGAAAGGGATCCACCAGACTCGTGCTTTATTTCTTCGTTTGGTACTAAAGAGTAAAGTAGCAACAAGGCTTACAAAATAGTCATAATAGCCGCTAAAATTAACCCAGTGTTCTGTGCCAGGCACTCTTCTAGGCACTTTACCTGTATTATCACTTCACTTGCTCTTGAGGACAAGTGTGTGAACAAGTTACTATTATTGACCCAGTTTTACAAGTGAGAAACCTGAGGCATTAAAACTCAAGAGCAAGAGTTTGGCTTGACGGATCTAGTGAAATTCAAGTCAGATTTTATAGGTTTCACTCTTGCTGCCTGTAAATGCTACAATAATACCCACTTGATAGGACGGTTGAGGATGGAGGACTGACGTCAGATAGTTTTATTTCTGTCTTTTCAACAGGGGAGTGTTGAATTTTGAAGTTGGAATATTTTGTTGGTAGTGAGACTAGAGGAGCACTTGGAACAGCGCGAGTATTAGGAAGTTGTTGCCAAGTATAGGTGAGGCAGCGGCAGTAAGGGTGCAGACCCAGACACATTCTGAGCTATTTCAAAGGCAAAAACCTCAGAAGCCAGGGTGGGCATGGGGTGTTGTGAAGGTGAACATAGGATTGATGAAAAAAGGAGAGGTGACAAGGATTATCTGTAAATTTTTTTTTGAGTGATTATATGAATACTGGCTCATTTCTCTAATTTGGTGAATTAAGCAGGAGGAAAAGATTTTGAGAATAAGAAGTGTAATTTAGGAAATGGTAAGTTTGAGGCTTTCCACAAAACATCTAAATGTGGCTGGCTGTTTAGTGAAACAGCCAATGCTTTGTTTAGAAATGGAATCCCCGAAATATTATAGGGAGAAAATTGGCTAAAACCAATATGATAGTTTCTTATCAACTAGACCTAGTTTTCAAAATGTCATTTTAAAAGCAGGACTGCCAGGCCAGGCACCGTGGCTCACTACATAATCCTAGCACTCTGGGAGGCTGAAAGGGGTGGATCCCTTGAGTTCAGGAGCTCCAGAACAGCCTGAGCAAGAGCAAGACCCATCTCTACTAAAAATCAAAAACTAGCTGGGTGTTGTGGCAGGCACTGTAGTCCCAGGTACACGGGAGGCCGAGGCAAGAGGATCACTGGAACCCAGGGTTTGAGGTTGCTGTGGGCTATGATGCCACAGCACTCCACCCAGAGTGACTAAGAGAGGCTCTGTCTCAAAAACAAATAAATAAATAGAAACATGACTGCCTAATGACAAAACATTTTATTCAAGTTTATAACTGAAGGAGAGTGATCTTCACTATATCAAGGAGCTCTTCAAGAACTTGATACGCCATGATTACATTAATGTAAATAGGTATGATTTAATAAAAAAAACAAAAAGAACTTGATACAGTGTCAAGCTTAGAGGAGCCATTTAAGCAAATATATGTCAAAGCAAACTGAGGGATATCACCAAGAATTTAAAGAAGGGGAATATTTGTACCTTCTGCTGCTTATGTAAATGCTTATGAATAGCATAAGCAGTAGGCATTTAATAAATCTCACATTTGTATAGTGTTTTACTTTTTTTAAATAATGCTTTTCTTTCTTTGATTTATTATTATTTTTCTCGTACAAGACAGAGCCTTGGTCTGTTGCTGGAGTACAGTGGTATGATCATAGCTTACTACAGCCTCAAACTCCTGGGCTCTAGTGATCCTCTTGCCTTAGCTTCCCAAAGTACTGGGATCACAGGTATGAGCCACTGTGCCCAGAAAGAATACTTTTCTGGGCTGGGCATAGTAGATAACAGGCCTGTAATCCTAGCACAGCTGGGAGGCCAAGGCAGGTGGATTGCCTGAGCTCAGGAGTTTGAGACCAGCCTGAGCTACAGCAAAAACCCCATCTCTAAAAAATAACCTGGCATTATGGCAGATGCCTGTAGTCCCAGCTACTTGGGAGGCTGAGACAAGAGGATTGCTTGACCCCAGGAGTTTGAGGATGGTGTGAGCTATGACACCATGGCACTCTATCCAGGGTGACAAAAAAAAAAAAAAATGGGGGGGCACATTCAGACCACAGTAGCTACTTACCTGTTTTTCTTGTGAGAGTATGGAATTTTGGTATGTATTAGGCCAAGGCTGTCTATATGACCAGCCCCCAGTAAAATACATCGGCCCTGAGTATCTAATGACCTTCCTGGTAGACTACATTTCATATGTGTTATAACTTATTGCTGAGGCATTAAGAGCTCATCCTGTGTTACTCCACCAGGAGAAGAAGACCCTTGGTAGCTTGCACCTGGCTTCCTTCAGATTTTGACTTCACCCCATATGCTGTTTCTCTTTGCTGATATTGTTTTGTATCCTTTCACTCCAATAAGACAGATATCATGAGCATGATTATATGCTGAGTCTTGAGTCCTATTGATTCTGAGAGTTGTCTTGAAGACACAGTAGTTGTTCAAAGTGGGATTCACTAGAATGACTGACTTGGTGAAATGTGGCCAACGCGTTGTTCGGGAAGAGGAAGGATGAAGGGATGGGATATGATGAACCTTTGGTGCCTGGGTGGCTATGGAACCATCTATGGTAGGATAAAGCAGATGGAACTGCTATCTGTTGTGAGGGCTGAAAGTTACCAATGGTCTTTGAAAATGATCACTCTAGCTCCAGCAGAGTTGGCTCACTGGAATCCCTGGCCACTTTAAGCTTTTCTGGCTAAAACTGGGGTCGGGAGTGAGGAATGTAGTCCAGATGATGCCTTTGGTAATTGTTCTCTCCTTTAGATGTGAGGAAACAGTTAAATCAGCGCCTAGGGCTTGAGCAAAATTTTAGAGAAACTAAAGGGGGAAAAACACTAGGCCAATGGTGTCTACATGACCAGCCCCTAGTAAAACTCATGGGCACTGAGGTGATTCTCAGATTGGATAGGAAAACTCATAGGACTCAGCATGTAATCATATCCGGGCTATTTGTCTTTTCACAGTGAAAGGATACAAAAGCCTAGCTCCTGCCACTGCTGCACAGACCCTTCCTCCCCAGCCAAAATCTTCTCTGGAAACTCTAAATTTAACCCTGTAAATGCTGATTTCATTGCTGGAGTTTTTTTGTTTTGTTTTGTTTTGTTTTTGTAGAGACAGAGTCTCACTTTCTCACCCTTGGTAGAGTGCTGTGGCGTCACACAGCTCACAGCAACCTCCAACTCCTGGGCTTAGGTGATTCTCTTGCCTCAGCCTCCCGAGTAGCTGGGACTACAGGTGCCTGCCACAACACCTGCTATTTTCTGTTGCAGTTTGGCCGGGGTCGGGTTTGAACCCGCCACCCTCGGTGTATGGGGCCGGCACCCTACCCACTAAGCCACAGGCGCCGCCCTCTGCTGGAGTTTTGAATAAATGTGCAGTGAGGGAGAAAATAGGGAATTAAAAGAATAGCTTTGTATTTTGTGGCTATATCTGGATGTACAAAAATTGAAAAATGATGTATAGGTATATGGCACACCTTTTAGGTGCAGGACACAACTGCAAGAGGGACTCTACCTAACAAATGCAAATATTGTAACCTGGGCGGTACCCATAGCTCAATTAGGGCACCAGCCCCATGCACCGAGGCTTGTGGGTTTGAACCCAGCCCAGGCCAGCTTAAAAAACAACTATGACAACTGCAAATATTGTAACCTGGTTGGTTGTACCCTCACATTAACTTGAAATAAAACAAAATGATGTAAAATGTTACATGCTTGTATTTCATAAATATTGAAGGAACAATTCCAATCATGGAAAGCTACAAAAATGTGTTAATGAAATGGAACTTCCTAGCTTTTTGTGGGCATATTAGAATTTAAGCTCACTGAGTATTGGAAGCAGAACAGTTCTCCATAACAAGTGATTTTTATTATGATTTTTCTTTTACTTGATTTTTGGAGCTTCAGGAAAAGGGGAGACAAATGAAAAGACAGGTAACCTCCAGATAGATAAAACACTTTGGGAGCCTGCAAAATCCGTTTTTAATTTGATAATGAGCTCTTTTGAAATCAAACATGTGACCCTTAGGAGACAGATCATTTTCCTGCCTGATGTGAAAATTTTTAAATGGGTCTATTTGGACTATACAACTAACAAAAATGGTCAGTAAAGTCTTGTTTATCAATTAAACTTGGAGCACAGTTGTCCTGTCCTGAAGCATATTGACTTTGCCGGTGCTGAAGAAAAGCTATTGACTTTTGTGTCCTGAATTCAGATACCCTAATTGCTTGGACTGGATTTTATGTTAAAACTAGCTGATGTCTGCTTTGAGCTGTTTCAGCCTTTGAGCTGTGAGCTGTGCTGAATTGAAAGCAGCCACCCACATAGGCTCAAAAACTGCTCTTCTACTCACGGACCATTGCAGATTTAGGACACCCCTTCACAGGCCCATAAACTGAAAACGTCATGGGGGGTAGCTGGTACATCTGGGTCAGTCGCTGATACCTACAGGAAAATGGTTATTCTCTGATGGGAATCATTTGAAATTGAACTGCTCATCATCTGTATTTTATTTTATATTTTATTTATTTATTTTTGAGACAAGGTCTCTGTCGCCTCA
Organism: Perodicticus potto; assembly: GCA_963574655.1. Classification (NCBI taxonomy): domain Eukaryota; kingdom Metazoa; phylum Chordata; class Mammalia; order Primates; family Lorisidae; genus Perodicticus; species Perodicticus potto. The sequence goes on along the minus strand of CAUYRH010038263.1, from coordinate 204 downwards.
GCTAGAGTGCAGTGGCAACATCATAGCTCACTGCAACCTCAAACTCCTGGGCTCAAGCAATCTTACCTCCCAGCTAATTTTTCTTTTTTTTTGTAGAGACAAGGTCTCTCTCTCTTTTTTTTTTTTTTTTTTTTTTTTTTTTTTTTTTTTGGTTTTTTGGGTGGGGGTGGGTTTGTGACAAAGGGGGTGGGTGGGTTTGTTTTT